>VWZW01007317.1:197460-210041 GCA_013397115.1 Edolisoma coerulescens | reverse complement strand
GGTGCATCCTACATGTGCAAACACACACATGTGTGCTCACACACCCACAGCCCAACAGCTCTAAGTGCAGAAACCCCTCCCTCTAGTTAAATCTAGTAGCTAAGAAAAAGAAAAATTCAGAAAAAGGCCAAAAATCTGGCAGACTCCAACCCACGCCGCACAGCCCGTGCGAGCCCCGCGCCAGCAGTGAGGTGATGATCAGACTGCAGCCAGAAGCCTGGCCCTTAACTCCAGCCATCCCTTTACCTGCCTTAAACTCTGTCTTTCCTATGTTGGACCCCAGAGGATCTCCACCTTCCCTGCACATTCTTCACACTCCTGAGCATCAGTCAACAGAACTGCACTTTCTCTTAGAGATTTATTCCTGGCTCCAAGGCTCCCGCTAGAACCAGGACACTTGGGCTGGTGAAAAAAATCAAAGAGCAGGTGAAGGAAAAATGGGAAGATTCTCATCAAAGCCTGCAGGTGATCACCACTGAAGTCAGGGACTCAGACTCAGTCTCTGCTCAGAAAACTCCCCAAGTTTGCAGCTGCAGGGAATTTGAAGCATGCACCATCCATTCCCTCTGTTCCTGCTCTTCTCTGCTGGCATCAGCCACAAGCCCCACCTGGAGCTGGGGTGCTGGCATGGATAGAGATTTCTTCTGACTGAATGATGGACATTCCTGTATTCAAGATGTTTTTTGGGGGCTGTGGGATGAGATCCTGACTGACAGTCCGGTTGGGATCACTCCTGGGAGCTGCCTGTGAACCATGAGCTCCTCTGCAAGGCAAGAGAGAGGAGCAACAAGAGACAGAGGGGGCTCCAGGACCACGTGTGAGTCCCAAAACGCTCAGTCCAGCACAACCCACACTCCACAAACACACCCATCACCTCCACAGCAGGCTCATCTACCTGCTCCCAATTCCTGAACGTCTGTCCCGCACATGCACACTCCTTAGACCCCCAGATGCTCACCCCGAGCTCCCTTGTCCTCCTTTAACCCAACACATGTGGGAGCTCCCAGCACTCTCAGGCTGCACATTAATCCTTCTCCTTCCTGGAAGGCTTCACTCGCAGGGCTCGGCTCTGCAGAGCCGGCTGCTATTAAAACATCAGCATGATGCTTCCCGAAGGTCAACTACCAAGGGACCTATTCTGGCAGCTGTTTGTTTGTTTATCTGAACATTATCTAGGGCTGGCTGTTTATTTACATCCATTGAAGTATCAGACAATAAATATCCTCTCCCAGTAGCAAACAGATGCTTGCACTCGAATGTTCTGGCTAGCGCTGACTTCAAAACGATCTCCTTAATGAGCAAACAACACTATTAATCTTTAAAGACACAGGCTCTGGCCTTCTCTGAGCTCCCACCCTGGCCATGGCTAGACCCACAGGCATCCTGGCGAGCAGCCCATGGGTCTGGTAGACAAAAGAGGGTAAAAGATACCTTCCATCACGGAGCTGGTGCTTTTCAGCGTTATCTGGGCCTCCCCAGCTGCTGGGGGATCCACGGGAGCCTGATGCTCGAGGACAGTTTCCCCAGCAAGCTGGTGGCAGATGCCTCAACCACACTTCTAAGAGGGACACAGAGGTTGGTATCACAGAGTTATCGAAGAGAGGGACAAAATAACCCTCTCCAGATCATCAGGATGGACTCAAAATGGTCAAGGAAAGAGCAGTGGGGTTGGAGGACAAAGAAGGAATTGGTGGTAGCAAGCACTTGGTGCCTTTGCTGGATGACAAATCGTGATTATGACAAAAAAGAAAATATCTTGAAGCTCACCAGAGCAACAGAAACACCTGCCTTCCAGAGAGGGCCACATACCTCTGTTAGCATCTTATTCCTCCCTGTAAAGTGACATTTCCTGCCACAACCCATCCACACAGATGTACTTCAGGAGCTTTACTCCAGACCCATCAAAGCCTGATCCCGTAGACTGAACCAGTGTTTGGAGCATGTTAACCTTGTCTAGTTTTGGTTTATTCAAAAAAAAGGCACTGGCACAGGTTACTAAGAGAGAGGTTTTTTATGCCCCATCCCTGGAAGTGTTGAAGGCCAAGTGGGAAGGAGCTTGGAGCAACCTGATCTAGTGCAAAGTGTCCCTTCAAAATTATCTTGAGGCTCACTTCAGAAACACACTCCTGAACTCAATCTCCTGTATGACCTCCCTTCTATTTTATTTGTCCAAACAGCTTGGACTGCTCTCTGGCAGCAAAATAAAAAAAGGATCATTTCATCTGTGCCAACTGGGCTCAGCTGTTTCCTACTCCTCTAACACCATCACCTCCTGCCCAAGAGCATCATTCCTGGCCCACCAGAGTTAAAATAAAGCCCCCTTCAATTAATATCTCTGTATAAAGCACTTGAAAACCATCCAGGGCTGCTGGGAACGTGGTTGGGAGCAGGATCACGATGAGCGGCCAGGCGGGTACAGGAGCAGACGCTGGGTGGATGAGAGTCATTACCAATAATTAAATGAATAACTAAGCAGAAGAGGAGCTTGGTGAACCACGACACGCTCGGCCAAGCCATCCCTCCCCACCTCTCTGCTTTTGTGCAACGTCAGCAGCCTCTGGGCTGATGGAGTTCCAGGGAATTCATCATCTCCTGCCCCAGCGCTTCCAGCCGCTGCTCCAGCAGCTCTCACTTAAGTCACGCTGGTGGCTTCTTTTGGCCATGAAATTGCCCCAGTTCCCAGGGGAGGGGATTAAATGGCTGCCAGGAAGATTGCAAGGGTGGATTTCAAAGGGAAAATCCTTCAGGTTGTGGAATCAGGCCCTGCTGCCTCCACCTGAGTGCGAGGGAGCAACCATGGATAAGCTTTGTCCTCCCCATCCTTCCTTTGCTGTCCCTGCCTCTCCTTCTTGCAGGGCATCTCACTGAAATCACCATCATCATTCCTCACTGTTGGACTGAGGATCTGCAAACACCATTTCCAGGAGAGCCAAGCAGCCCTGGAGCCCAGCACATCAATCCAGGCTGCGCTGAGAAGGGCCCAGCCACAGCCTTACGGCTGCACAGGGGGCCACTAATACTTCATTGCTTTTCCAATAGCAGTTCCTCCCTGTTTGATGAACCTAATGTTCCCCAGAGGCCACTGGGACTGCTGGCTGCTGTTCCTGGCATGGAGAGGGAGAAAGGACATAGCAGGCAGTGTGTGATCTAATGTCAGGCCCTTCTGATGATCATCTATTCCTGCTTCCCCATCGATTTGGGTCGCATGATGGAGCTCTATTGATCTCAGCAAAGATGGGGAAGGGGCCGGTGACACTCCATGTTCCTCCCATTTCCCTCCGTTTTCCAGTGAAATAATCCGTTCTAATTTGCCTAAAGCCTATTAACAGGAGATCAATTCCTAATAAAACATGGCATTTCAATAGCCCTGTCTATCCACCGATCCTGAAGGCCTTTAGAAACGCTAATTGAAAAAGCAAGGGATGAGGTATCCTTAACTCCTGCCTAAGTCAGCAGCCAGCAGCTCTCTCTCCTCTCTTGCACACGTGTTTTAAAGTGCTGCTTGCCTGGGCGATGCCAGCCCATCCAAACACAGATCTCAGAGCACCTCCAGCCGTATGGAGAGCAGGAGCCTGGAAAACTGGGTGTCCACAGTGTTCTTGAAACGCCTGCTGTCAGCGCTGTCCAGAACCCAAAGTGTCATGACAGGAGACACTCTGAGCAGGGGTGAGAGCTGATCTGGACAGGAGAGTCATGGAATCACAGAATGGTTTGGGTTGGAAGGGATATTAAAGCCCATCCAGGGACACCTCCCACCATCCCAGGTTGCTCCAAGCCCTGTCCAACCTGGCCTTGGACACTTCCAGGGATCCAGGGGCAGCCACAGCTTCTCTGGGCCCCCTGTGCCAGGGCCTCCCCACCCTCACAGAGAAGAATTTCTTCCTAATATCTAATCTAAATCTCTCCTCTTTTAGTTTAAAAGGGTTTCTCTTTGTCCTATCTCTATCACCCACGTAAAAGTCGCTCTCCCAAGATGTAGGTGCACCTGAGTGCACAAAACAGAAGGGACAGCAAAGCAGGTTGGCCTTGCAATCCCATCAGGTTCTGGTTTGTATTTCTTTTGCCCAGGAGATCTCACGTGGCAGAATCACAGAATCATTAAGGTTGGAAAAGATCCCCCAGGATCATCAACCCAATCTCACGAAACCAATCTTGCCTTTAGCAAACCAGGCTTATGTTCTACACCTACAGCACAGCAACAGCCCGGGAGAATGGCTCTTCCTCACTTCTCCAGCCATACAATTCCCAGGGCCCTTTCTCCCAGCAGCAATACAGGGTTTTGAAGGGGACAGCTTTCCTGGAATAACTGCTGGCTGATCCCGATGATCTGCAGGCACTGCAGTGTAATCCCCACGCCGCACACCCTTGGCCGGGGGCTGGCAGGGGCACGGGGGCTGCACTGGGCAGGGCCACAGGGCTTAATCCCTGCACAGGAGTCACCCACTGACCTCTCGTGTAATCCTGGGAAATTGGGTCAAACAGGGCTGTGCCTGACTGCCAGATCAGCCCTGCAGAGCCAGCACAGCTCAGGGGGAAGAGCAGTGCTCCTCCTGCTTCAGGAAGTCCAAGAGAAACACGGGACAAGATGTTGATGGGCATCTGCTTTGTTTTCTGGAGACATGTGGGTCACCAAGCCTTGACAGAGCTACTGGGTACTCTGGTTTCATGGTGGGTCACTGTCTCACACAGATCCAGCCCACTGGGATCCACTGGAATCGTGGAATCATAGAGTGGTTTGGGTTGGAAGGGATCTTAAAGCTCATCCAATTCCAACCCCCTGCCATGGGCAGGGACACCTTCCAGTATCCCAGGTTGCTCCAAGCCCTGTCCAGCCTGGCCTTGGACACTTCCAGGGATCCAGGGGCAGCCACAGCTTCTCTGAGAACCTGTGCCAGGGCCTCCCCACTCTCACAGGGAAGAATTTCTCCCTAAAACCCAATCTAAATCTACCCTCTGTCAGTTTAAAGCCTCCTGCTTTGGGCCAGAGCATCCTTCAAGCACAAAGACAAATTCCTAGCTGACAGAGATCCCCTTTTTTCCACAGTCCACAGCACAGGACTGCTGTCCCATCCCACTGTGGATCCCCACTAACATTTATAGCAAGAGATCCTCCTGGCTGCGATGGAATTCTGAATTAAATTAGAAGTGAAAGACTGACCTTCTGTCCAGGCCCTTCATTCTGGGCTTGGACTTCACCTAACGCCATGGGTTTCTGACTGCTGCTCCCAGCACCACAAAAATCAATAAATACAGCTTGAAGTGTGCCCAGTCAGGCTGTGCCTGAACTGCAGGGCTCACCCCAAAGTTAAACAGCTCCAGAGCTGGAAACAGAGGGAAAGGGAAGGAGATGAGCAGGTCCTTCTCCCTCAGCAGGGAGAGCGTGTCAGGTATGTGCAGCTCTCACATCTCGGAGCCCATTGACAGATGACATCATTTTTGAGAGCATGCTTTACACACGCTCCCCCGGCGCTCCCTGATTGATAAATTAGACACTCATGAGCCATGTGCTAATCAATGCAAATCATTAGTTTGTAACAACACAAGGCAAGCTCGGCAGAGCTCATTTTTCAAGGTAATGGCCTGCCAAGCATCCGTGTTCAGCTTCGGGCCCTGCCAGGCAATCCATTAACGGGCTGCTGGCACTCACCTATGGCAGGGGCTGAGGCCTTTGCAGTCCAGTCCCCACCGAGGTCTGGGCTGTGCTGATCAGTGCAAGAGCTCCAAACCCGCTATTCCTCCTCCTTCTTCTCCACAGCTCCTGGCTCTGCTGCCAGTGGCCACCTTAGACCCAGATATTTGGAGTGCACGTGCTCCCACAGATCCTGGAGGTTTGCTCTCCACTTACCCAAATCCCTGCAACCTAAATTTAAAGATATTTAAGCCTGAAAAATGGTGCTCTGTCCTCTATCAGTGGAAAATGAAGGTGGGTAATCAAGGCATTGACCTGCAGGTGTGTCCTAGGAAGCTCCATGCTGGTGTCAGTGGCATCTCTAATGGACAATGTCTGCATCAAGTTGTGCTTGGCCAAATAACGAGGCCATCTGAATGCTCCAGCCACCAGATTTAACTTTAATTTATCCAAATTTCTGGCTTCAGGCTCTTAAAAGTGCTGTCCAGCTGAGTGAGTGCTTTGGGGGAATGAAACTCCATCAGGGAAGGCTGTGCCACCACTGACCATTCTGTCAGAGCACAGGGAGGGGACAAGGGTGGGACAACTCTGCTCCTTCACCACAGGAGCCCATACAGGCCCTGTGTCTGCTTCCCAAGCTCTGCAGGATTTCCATCCCACTGGCAACAGAGCAGTCTCTTCATCCATGGGTCACCCTCAGGCACAAATCCTACCACAGGTGCTCTGCAGAGCTGCTCCAGGTCCTACATGGAAAATAAGGATTCTCTGTTTGACATTCCCAGAGGGAAAGTTCAGTGCTCACAGCCAGGGTCCTGCTGCTGGATGCTCATATTTATGATCCCAGTGGATAATCTCAAAGGTCATCCTGGTGCCACTCAGGTGCATCTGTTTCTCCCAGACTGGTGGAATTTCTTTTGCAAGGCCAATATTTTGGGAACTTGCTAACTTTCAAACATTTATGGCTGTTATTGCCATCACTCCTGGTTCTTCATAAAGAGACTGTAAATGGGTGTTTTGAATCACAGTGGTTCTGATTGAGGTTAAGGGAACAATAATGAAAAAAAAAGTATGAAAATTAAAATTTTGTATTTGTGAGCATGGGTGTTAACTCATGAGCTGCAGAACCCAAAATCTGGTCAGCTCTTCAGCAGGGGTTGAACTGTAGATAAAAATGATTCAGACAAGCTGCAACACCAGAAAGACTCAGAGTTTTGGCTCAGAAACACCCAGAAGTGCAGCGTGTGTGTGAACGGGACTGACCAGACACAAAGATCCCAACGCAGTTGGCCTGGAGCACAAACCCCTCTGTGGGACAGCTCAAAAACTGAGCCAGGGAGTAATACGGGATGGAACGAAGACAGATGCACCACAACGGGGGCTGGATGATGAATACAAGTCCTTTATAAGTGTCTGTTCATGGGGCTGAGGGACCAGATTCCCGCAGGGATGAGCTCATCCCGCCGGGAACGCGGTGACCCCGGGGGTTGGGAGCCGCGGGGCGGAGGGTGCAGGGCAGCACCACAAAGGGTCCTTTGACTGCGGCCAGACAGGGCAAGCTTTGAGACACCCACGGATCCTCACCACGCTGTGGCACTTGAGAGGGAGCCAGCTGCCCTTCGGCAACGGGAGGCACGGGCGGAGACCCGGGAATCCGCATGGATACGCGGGCAACGGGGCACACGTCAGCACAGCAGCGTGAAGGAGGGTGGAAATATCCGAGCAGGCAAAACAGGGGGTGTGGAGGCACCCCAGGAACACCTGGGCACTCCAGGATCATCCTCCCGGCTTGAGCATGTGCTCACTGATGGACCCAAGGGGTGATGTAAAGATGAGCACACGCATGCACTGACTTAGAATGACAAAAAAATGGAATCACGGAATGCTTGGGTTGGAAGGGACCTCTAAAGGTCACCTCAACAACCAGAGACATCTCCAGCTGGATCAGGTTGCTCAGAGCCCCATCCAGCCTGGCCTTGAATGATTCCAGGGAAGGCGCGTCCACCACCTCTCTGGGCGTGCCAGTTGTAAAAAACTCCCTTATATCTCATCTAAACCGACCTTCCTTCAGGATAAAACCATCACCCCTTGTCCTATCACACCCAGCAGAGTCTGTGGAGACCACAGCGTTCCCTCCAAAGGATCTGCTCCCTGTAGCAGATAACCCAGGGAATCTGATCTGAAGGGGGGCATTTCCACACCTCGGGTGGTGCAGTGCCCTGGGCAGCTCCAGGCGTCAGTGAGGGCAGCGAACTCAATCACAGCCTGTCACATTCAATCTTGGAGACAGAACGGCACATTTCCAACTTCCCTTTAAAGCTTAAGAGAGGCAGACCAAAGCTCCTGCTCTGCTGAGGATTTGGGCACTTTCACCACTTTCTTTTTAAAAAAAAAAAAAACTCAATCAAAAATGGTATCCCAGAGATGGTATCACCAGTCAAGAGAGATTGGCTGTTCTTGCACTGATATTTGTGTCAGATGTTGGTGCTAAATGACTTCAGAAATGCAGAGTGATGGGCTGTGAGCACACCACTGAAAACAAAGAAAGCTGGGACCCACGGCTCTTTCCTCACTGCCTTGCTGAGAGCTCAGGGTTTGGGTGGGTGGATGGAGCGGTGGCTTGGGAACAATTCCTGTCAGCAAAGTGGGGACAGGTTATCTCCAGGGCCAGGGGAAAGGGGGACCTGGAAGAAAAGCTCTTCCCAGCCCCTTTTGTCAACTGACACCCCTGGGGCTAAGGTTGAGATAATGAGGTCCCACATATCTCTGGGCCCCAGCCCCACTGACAGGGCTGTGCTCTCCAAAGGTTATTGTGATTCAATTGCTGACTCTTTCAGCTCCTGGGCTTCTCAATGCCAAGGTGACCTATTAAGAACTTAATATCAGATAAAAAACATCCCTCGAAGCTTTTTTAACCTTCATAATCTATGTTTATCCACAGAAAATAAAAGGAGGAGAGGAAAAGAGAAAGCGAATGCTTATCTTCCAATATTGCCTCATATAAAAGGGAAGCACCATCTGGGGACAAAACTTCACATCTGACCTTTCTCCCCTCTCATGAAAGCAGCCAGAAAACTGATCCAGCACTGAAAACAGTGGACGAGGCCTCTTCCATTCACCTCCTACAGACTGAAGGATGCTCCCAATCGACCAAAGGTTCCTCTGCCTTTGTCTGTGACGCCTGACCCAGGACATGACTCTCTGCAGCCCAGCCCCAGCACAGACCTCCTTTCTCCCCAGCCAGCCCCAATGGAGCGGCACTGATCCCAGCAAGCCTCAGTTCCTCCACCAGCCAAACTCCATCCAGCCCAAACCCCTCAGCAAAGGTCTCACTGAGGCCTTTATCTTCCCAAGAATGCCTCTCATCTCTCACTGCTCCCTCATTAGCGACCCAAAGATGTCTCTCATGCTTTTTTCCTTCCAGGAACACCTGACAATTTGTTGGTCCTCTCCATTCATGGAATCACAGACTGGTTCGTGTTGGAAGTGACCTTAAAGATCACCTCATTCCAACGCCCTGCCATGGGCAGGGACACCATCCCTGGAGGGATTTAAAAGCCATGTGGATGTGGCCCTTGGGGACATGATTCAGTGGTGGTCTTAGCAATGCTGGGTTCATGGTTGGACTCGATGATCTTTGAGGTCTTTTCCAACCTTAACAACTCTATCATTCCATGATTTTAATTATCACCTCCAGTAGTGCAAGAACAGCACATGTCCCCAGACCCTTAGTCACAGGGCTTCCTGGCACATCAATCAGAATTAACGAGATGTGTATTCAAACCCCTTGATTGAATTATCAAAAACTAATTCAAATGAATTTAAGAATAACAGCGTGGCAGGCACGTTTTTAGTGTCAGTAAATCACCAGCCAGGACCATCAGCGTGAAGTCCCCGTTCAGACAGAAACAAAAGGTGGGAATTGCAGCAGGTGAGGGTGGCAGGGAGTGATTTCCTCTCAGCCAAGCACACCCAACACCAGCCCAGGTCTGTGGGAGGGAAGCTGATGACCCCATGGAGGAAGCAGAGCCCTCCACATGCACTCCAAGGGATTAGGAACTCTGCTGGGAACTGCCCTAAGGAGCTGTATGGCACAGAGGGCAAGGCACAAGGCGTGTTCAAGGGAGAATGAACAGAGCCAGAGGGATTTAGGAGGTGAGTGCTGGTGTATTATTCCACTTAGGCAGAGGCAGGGGACTCCTGGGAGGGGAGAAGGGCTGCCTGAGACATAGAGTTTGGGGCCTGGCTGCTGAGCTGGGAATCAGACCCTGGATCAGGCTGGCGAGGTGTTAAAGTTATCCCATAAATGGGTTAGCATGGTGTTCATGAGCTTAACACCATCCTACAGCATGGATCCAGCCCAAAACCTCTCATCCACAGGAACTGCCGGTGAAATAGGAACTTAGGGAAATTCAGGAAGCAGAGAGTCTGGAAAAGCTGAGCAAAAAAGGGACCTGACAGACCATTTCTAGGGATGCTTCAGCTGAGCCAAGTGGTGCACAAGGACCACAGCCCAGCAGGGGGGTCAGAGCAGAGCTCAGAAGAGTCACTGTCCTTCCAACAGGGCCAGCTTACAGGTCTGCAGCTCCCTTTGTGCCTCGGATCTTTCCCCAAACCTGTGTCAGCACCAGAGCAATGTCCTGTCTGAGGCAAAACAGCCAGGTCCTTTTCTAAGGTCAGAGGTTGAGATGTCTGAGCCCTAAAAGCAGCATCCCATGAGCTGCAGGACTCCCCCATCCTCTGAAGGTCTGGGGTTTGCTGTTTACCTACACAACTCGTTACCTCTGTGCTTGTCCCTGGGACACATCAGTGGAGACCAACAGATCTTCAGCCCCAGCCTAAAAAACCTGTGGGGACAAAGTGCAAACGTTCCTGGGGTGGTCACTGCCAAACCCCAGTTTGAGTCACAGAATCACAGAATGAACCAGGTTGGAAAAGACCTTTGAGATCATCAAGTCCAACCTATGACCCAACACCTCCTCATCAACTAAACCATGGCACTGAGTGGCACATCCAGTCTTTTTTTAAACATGTCCAGGGACGGTGATTCCACCACCTCCCTGGGCAGGTGATTCCAGTGCCCAATCACTCTTTCAGAGAATTTTCTCCTGGTGGCTGACCTAAACTTCCCCTGGCACATTCAGACAGCAGAATTTGGGGAAAAACTGCTTCCCTAAGATGGTCGTGGAACTGCTCTGCTTGAGGTCCCTGAGTTCCCAAACTGGATATTTTCCCACTATTTTGAACACGTCAATCAAAGAAGAGAGCATACAGCTGCACCTGTGGTGATGGGAAGGTGATGGAAGAACCTGGGCAGCATCTCCTGTCTCCAGAGCCATCCCCTCTCTCCCGCGGGCAGGGAGGGACAGCGGGATCATGTCCCTCACACAAGCAGAGGGATCGCTTTCCTCTGGGACCTCCGGGTAACCCGGGCAGTGAAACCCGACCCAAAGCCCCTCTGACATCAGGTCGTGGCTGGAGACAAAGCAAGGTCAGGAGTTCAGCGTCAATGCAGCGAGTGCCAGCCAGGACACAAAGGCTCCGGGATCAGATGTACCTGCGAGGGCTGCTGGGGAGGGAGGCCACTGAGATGTATAATTACTGCTCCTTTCATCCACGCTGCTCTTTCCCTCGGTTCACACGGCTCTGCTGGCTCTGTCCTTGCACGGGTTGTGTCCCAGCAGGGTCCCTCCCACAGCCACACCGAAAAGGTGCTGGCACAGGAGCTGAAAGGTGAGGGGTGTCAGAGCTGAACCCCTCACCGAAGGTTTCAGCAGAATTGCTCCTAAGAGCAGCCACTTATTTCCACGATCAGCTCCAGCTTTGTGGTGCAGTAAATCACAGAATCACGGGATGGTTTGGGTTGGGAGGGACCTGAAAGCTCATCTCGTTCCACCCCCTGCCATGGGCAGGGACACCTTCCACTATCCCAGGCTACTCCAAGCCCCATCCAACCTGGCCTTGGACACTTCCAGGGATCCAGGGGCAGCCACAGCTTCTCTGGGAAACCTGTGCCAGGGCCTCCCCACCCTCACAGCCAAGAATTAATTCCCAATATCTAACTTAAATCTCCTCTCCTTCAGCTTAAAACCATTATCCCTTTTCCTATCACTCCACGCCCTTGTCCCCAGTCCCTCTCCAGCTCTCCTGGAGCCCCTTTAGGCCCTGGAAGGGGCTCTGAGGTTTCCCTGGAGCCTTCTCTTCTCCAGGTGAGCACCCCCAGCTCTCCCAGCCTGTCAGCAAGGTTATCCCACACTTACACACCAGTAGCACCGGGGACTCCAGTAATGCGTGCTGGTGACTGCAGCTAAAATAAAAAGGACCTCAAACCTCCAAAGTAGGAGCAACTCCTTGTCCTTGAAGTCCTGCCAGAGTGGGATAGTGCAGGTGTTTCATACTCCCAAAGTTTGGGGTATTATTTAGTGAAATCCCGAGTCAAGGAGACATAATGTGCAAAACCCTGGGCATTTTGAGGCACACACCGACCTTACCCACACAACAGCTTGAAACACCTGCAATATGGAGGATTCTCTGGAAAATGGACTTTTAACTGGAATTGCCATTTACTGCCTCTTTCCCTAAAGCCTGATCTCCTTTTCAGGGAAAGCCTTCCATGTTTCTGGCATTTTGTTGTGGTGAAACCAGATCAGTTCCATGAAGCTGAAACAAAACACAGCAACCCCAGGTTTGGAGATCAACACAACCCCTTGAGGATGCTCCACAGAGCCCGGGGGAAAACTGACTGACAAGTGCCTGGAGTTCCCTTATTTTATTCCCTCTCTCCAGATCCGCCTCACAGGACAGAAAAGGAGGGGGGAAAAGGTTTTATAATAGTTATTGAACCAACCCTTATCATGCTGCATCAAAAGTTTTCCTGGACCATAGGAGATGGCAAAAAAAGTGGCTCTGCCTCAACATCTGGAGCAAAAGAAGGGGAAGGGGAAGGGGAAGGGGA
>VWZW01007317.1:63572-197428 GCA_013397115.1 Edolisoma coerulescens | reverse complement strand
GAAACTACCAACCCAGAATGCTCCTTTTTGGCCAGAGCTTCTCCACGTGTGCAGCAGATGGCGCAGCTGCAGTAGCTGTCCCACTGCCACCTCTGTCCCCTCTGTCCCCACGCCAGCCCCACGACCATCCCAAGCACCGTCCCTCTCTGCCTGGGGGTCTCATCCTGCCCTTTTTTGGCTGAGTCCTGCACGGTGCAGCCCCCAGCACTGGATTTTAGCACTCTCCCAGGAGTTCACAGGGATGAAAGCAGGACAGCAGCTGTCCCAAAGAGGGGGACATGTCCCCAAGGGATGCAGGAGGCACAGCTCCATCATGCAGAGATGGATGTGCCATAAAACCCCAGGTGCCTCCTGGGGCACTGGCATCATTCACAGCCCTGAACTCAGCCTGAGCCCTCCAGCCCTTCCCAGGATGTTTAAAACAGGGTGAGACAAAGGCCAAGCCCCAAAAGGGGCCATGGGGAGCAATCCAGGGCTGGCTCAGGTGCTTCATTTCCATAGCAGGAGGGAAGAGCCGTGTCCCTGGCGCAGGGCAGTGCCAGCCTGGGTGATGGAGGCCAGACCCCAACCAGCTGCCCCAGGAGCCAGCAGCCAACCCCCTCCCACTGCTTGCACCCCTCTGGGCCCGGCTGCATTCATGGCAGAAGACTGGAGCTTCTCATCATGGCCCCAATGGTTCCCACTGGGCTACTATTTCTGTCGGGCAGTGACAGAGGAAGGCAGTGTGAAGCCTTTATTTTTGGGACTCGGGGCTATCTTTGCAGGCTTTGTTGTTTAAAGGGCCAAGCCTGCTCCCTCTGTGACAATCGGCTGCTTCTTCTCTCATCTTCAAAGGCTGCAGCTAAAACTCATTAGTCTGCCAATTTTATCCCGGGCCAACAACTCCCCCCCGCCCCATCCCTTTTGTGTCAAGGAGCAGAGCATGATCCTGCCTCTCCTTCTCATTTTTTTATTCTTCCTCTCCTTTTGTTGCTCTCTCTTGGAGGAGGAGGAGATGGTCCCTCATGAGAGGGAGAGATTGGTGTTTGCACACAGATCTCTTGGCAGCTGGGAAAGAAAACACCGAGAGGAAAATACAATTCTGTGTGGAAGCATCTTGGCGGTGACAAACCCCGAGAGGAGGGACACGGGGTAAGAAGGAGAAAGAGTTAAAGAAGTTATTTTGGTGATCAAGTGGCCATGCCTCATATCTCTGTTGGCTGTGGCCTTTCCCCACCCCGTCCTCCAAACTGGGAGCTCTTCAAAGCTTCCTGCCCTCAGCCCGTGGCCTTGGGAGAGGAGCAGGGACAGCCACGAGCAGGCTGCCAGCCAGCCAGCTGCCACCTTTGTCCCTGTGGTAGCACTGAGAGCACAGCTGGGAAATGTCTGGAGGATCTGTTTCCCTCTCTTTTTTTCTTTTTTTTTAATTCCTAGAACAGCCACTTTTTTCTTTTTCCTGGAAGCACATTTTTCAAACCTAAATTTGCCCAACCCTCTGCGTTTCTTCGCGACAGCCACAGGGTGTCAGCAGCTCTATGGAGTGGGTTCCTAAAGGGATCCCAGTTCCTTGAGATGTCCCGGAGCTGGAGCAACGCTTTGGGAAAGGGTCTCATCCTGCCCGGTCCTCCCATCAGAGATTCCAGTGGGCAGAGGAGAGCGTTGTCCCACAGGATTTGCTCCAAGCCCCTCACACAGAAGATCTGGGGAATTTTAGGGCGATGTCAGTTCTTCCCCAGTGGAGAAATTATCCAAAATGATCCAAAATGATCCATGAGTTGGGGGCATGTCCTGGCACAGGAGGGCTTTGAGGGGCAGACAGAAAGGCAAAAAAACCCAGAGGTGACAAGTGTGACAACAAAATGGACTAAATTTCCCAATTCCTGTGTTTCTGAAGGTTTGACGCCAACTCCTAGGAAATATTCCCAGGAGGATGTCAGTGGGACTGGGGACAATTCACACATCAAACACCACCTGCACTGCCTCATTAATGCAGAGTTTGGGTGCTTCTAACCCGCACCAAAAGTTCCACCCATGAGTTAAAAACTGCCCTTGGCTTTCCCAGCTTCACCTGGGCAGGGAAGCAGCAGGGAAAAGTCCATGGGCACATCCAGCCATAAACCATGGGCAAAAAAAGTCCATGGGCACAACCAGCTGGTGTTGAGGAGCATCTGGAGGCACAGGGGATCGAGTTCTGTGCCAGTCCCACTCTGCCCTTCCTTGTCATTCATCCCATTTTGTGCCTCGGGTGTCCCATCTTTACAATGGGAGCGGTGAAATCTCCCTCCCCTCCAAAGCCTGGGCAGCAGGAGAAGGAGCTGCCTCAAGGATGGAGAAACGTGGCAGAAACCCTTCAAATTCTGTGTTTCTCGCAACCCTGCTCCATCCACTCCCCAGACCGTGACAAAAGGAGGTGCCACTTGTCGTAACCCAGCTCAAAGCAGGATATTTCGGGTGCAAAGAGGGGCAGACTAAACCAGCCTGAAAACAAACAGCTGAGGAGAGAGCAGTCAGGCTCTGCCTGGCTCCAGAGACGTTCTGCTGTCACCAGTCACCTGCCTGCCCTCCAGGCACGCACTAAATGGGGGATTCATCTTGTTTAACATGGTCTTCCTGAAAATTAGACATCTCGCCTAATGAGTCAGGCAGGTTTCCCCTGGAGTGAATGGGAAGAGACAGGTTCCACCAAGGGGCGATTTGTGCCATCCTAAATAGGTGTCTCGGGCAGATGGAGTGAATTGCTTTCTGGAGATGCCAGTCTCTCTCCATTATCTACAAACAGCAGCTCATTTCGATTCAGCGCTGATGACCAGCATTGGGTGAGACAAATTTCAGCCTGAGTGAGCGTCTGGCATCTCTCACAGATGGGCCAGCCACCCTTTCCTGGCTGTGCCTGTGCTAAAAGGTGTGTGGATGGGTTAGATAGAAAGAAAAGCTTAATTTTGAGGTGTTTATTTGCTCCTCCCTATTGCAAGGAGAAGGTCAGAGAACTTTACTTTAATCCCTGTTTTTCTTGTTACACTCAAGTGGCACAGGATGGGATTGTTGGGGTGTCCTGTGCAGGGCCAGGAGTTGGGCTGGATGATCCTTGGGGGTCCCTTCCAACTCAGGATAATCTATGATTCCACAACAGGGTCAGTTTTAACATAATTCAACCAATTTTCAGCCCCCCCCCAACCTGGTTCCTGCATTTTATGGTTGGGAATTAGATGCCATGGACAACTCGAAGCATAGATTCAGGTCCAAAATCACATTGATCAGGTATGAGGGAATCTGGGAGAAATTAGAATCATAAAATCATTAAGCTTGGAAAAGACCTCCAAGATCATCAAGTCCAACCTTTGATCAAATACCACCACGCCCACTAAACCATATCACAAATTCTCCTCGATTTTTGAACATTTCCAGGGGATGATAACTCCACCACCTCCATGGGGAAACTTGATTCCTGTCCCATTCAACACCAAGCGTTTGGTTTGAAGGGAGCTTTGGCAGCACCTCTTAAAAAGTCCATCATCTCCCCCAATCTCAGCTCCATCTCCATCCAAATGCCTCATTCAGGGGAGCTCTGTCCAGTTCCCTTCTCCCCACACTCATCCATGTTTCCCTCACCATCACACATTCAATACCAGTTCAAATCCCCAGTGGAACACCTTTTGCCCCCGGACAGCGTTGGGCTCCCGTGCATTTCTGCAGCAATCCAAAAAATTCCCACAAAAGCCTCCTCTGCCTCCTGCTGTCCCATCGAGTTCCTCCCGGTGGGGACCGTTTCCAGCACCGCTGGCACGAGTGGAGCGTGCCAGGCTCCCAACATCTGCCAGGCACATTTCCCATGCCCTGCAAGGGGCTCTCAGAGCAGCCCTCAGCTGGGATGTTTGTACAAACATGTGTGTTTACTGTGTCAACACACATTAGAGAGCAAACACATTAAAAGCAAAAGGAAACACGCTACGAGGCGAGGCCTCTCCAAACCTCGCTCCGCAGCCTCTCAGGTTGGTGGGGAAAGCTCTCATTCCCAAAATCCTATCCCCAGCTTCTGCCTGCCCACACATCCACGGGGGTCAGATCTCCACGGCCAGCAGATCTCTCTCTCTGCTGGACACATGCCTGAGGATGGAAAATTTAAACATCTTTGTGATAAAATGATATTTTTGGTTCGAAATCAGGAAATACAGCTGGGATGGAGCAGGGAGTGTGAAGGACAGCGGGAAGCAGAGGAATGCTGCACAAACACAATTCTGGTTCAATCCCTGCCATCTCCAGAGCTGTTCTTGCCTGTCATGAAGTTTAACCTGAAGGCAACTTCTTCAGAAGAGTCCCAGGAGCCCAGTCCCTGGGGAACTCTCCTTGACACACAGTCCCCAGGCAGGAGCCAAGCTCACGCAGACAGAACCAATATTTAGCAATCCTCCTTTTTTTTTTCCCCAAACAGGCCGAGGATTTCCAGGGTTTTTCATTCAGAGGATGCTGCAGCTGGGAAGAGCAGCACTGAGATGGAGGTAAAAATATGTTTGAAGAAAAACAATTCCTCCTGACGTGTCACATACTGCATCCAGCTGTTCCTTGCATTCACTGCTTCCTCTCGAGCACAAGTGCACGTGTGAGTGTGCGTGAACACACAGGCAAGACAGACAGAGGTAATTATAAAGCTGGAGCCACCTAGAACTTCCCAGCTGTCAGTCCCAGGGAAAAAAAAAAAAATCATGATTTAAATGCAGAGACATCCACCGCTTCAAGTAAAAGTAGAATCCCTGCTACAGGATGTGAAAAGCAATTTCAATATGTCCTGGAGAGGACAGGGATCTGGAGGCTTGATGTAAGTCCAGCAAAAGAGAAAAAAATGTTGAAACCAAAATCATAAAATCATGGAAGGGACATTAAGGATCATCCAGTGCCACCCTCTGCCATGGGTAGGGACACCTTCCACTATCCCAGGGTGTTCAGAGCTCCATCCAACCTGACCTTGAATGGGTTCGGGCATCCACAACTTCCCTGGGCAACCTCTGCCAGGGCCTCACCACCCTCAAAGGGAAGAATTTCTTCCTAATATCAAATCTACACCTATTCCCTGGCTGTTTAATGCCATCCGAGGGCACGGGGAAAACCCCACTGCTGTGCCATGTGAAAGCTTTCTGGGTTTATCCCACAGCATCAATGGCAAAATCATCTCCTAAATTCCATTCCCTGCCAAGAAAAGCCCCCAGGACCAGGCAGCCAAGCCCCTGCTGGTGCAAAGCCCAGTTCACAGCCAGTGCAGCAGCAGGATATGGGAACATTCTCATTTGGGGAGCAGGAGTGGCCCCACTTCCAGGAACCCAAATCCAAGGCAGGTTGTGGAAGTTTTGCACTGCACACCCTCGAAATTCCCACGCCAGACTGGCTGTCAGCAGAAAGCCTGGCTCTTGAGAGGGCACCAGCAGGGAGATCTTTAAAGGAAAATCGATTCCAAATGATGTGATTGACACTTCAAAGGGTCTTTGGCACCTCACTGAGGAAAACCCTCCATTGTTTCCAGGATCATCCCTGACCCAGATCCTCTTGCCTGACTCAAAACCATCTTCTTGCTTGTCCACCACCCGGGAGATCCTGGGCATGTGGACCCAGAGTCCTGGATGCCATGGGCTAGAGCTGGTGAGGGAAGGAGTCCTTCCCGTACAGGGATGCAGGGAGAAGGAAATGTAGGTGAGCAATCTCCAGGAGACCTCACCCTTCTGCTGCCCCTGGGAATCCAATCCCTCCTTTTCAGAGCACCAACCTGAGGCAGCCTGAGCTTTTGTAGGGTGCAGCAAGCTGCTGGGAGCTGTGGGAAGACACGTCCAAGCCCTTTGGCTGGCTGATATTCCCTGAATGACCGGGATGAAGGAAGAAGGTTGTTAAATGAGGAAAGGCTGTGAGCACGCTGGAGAGCCTGGGATGCAAAACGAGCTGGGTGAACTGAAGGAATGGCTCAGGAAAAGGAAAAAGAGACAGGATGGGACTCAGGGAGGGCAAATACTCTCAGGGAACAACAACTGAGGGCAGAGATCAAGCAGGATTCGGTGGCACTGTGGGACTGAGGCAAAAGGGGGATAAACCTTAAATCAGCAGTGCTGGGCTGCTGCAGGAGATGCAGACCCCAGCCCCAGGGATAACGGGCACATGGGCACGTGGCACAGTCCAGCTGCCCTGATGGTGCTGCCAAGGCCACGAGTGGGGCACTCCAGCACACCAGAGTCCAGGGGAACCTGGAGAGCCTGAAATTCCATGGCAACGCAGGAGGAACTGGGGTTGTTTAGAGGGGAAGCAGAATAATCAGCTTCGAATGTGGAGCAGGAAAATGAAGAAAATAAATCTTTCTCCCTGTCTGGGGTGGGTAGTCTGTGGATAACAGTGGGGAGGCTGGCTTTACACACTGAAGAAGCTTTCTAGTGGTTTGGGGAGCCTCGAAGTAGATGAACAGGCTGAAGGAGCTTCTGTCAGGTGGGATGCAGCAAAGAGTTGATCCTGCCTTCAGTGGGATGGGCTGGACAAGCTCTCAGGTGTCTCCCACCCCAATTATCCACAGTTTGAGGAGAGCCTCGCCATGCACAGGGGAGGTTCTGGCTGGGGCTGACTCTGCAGCTGCCACTTTGGATGAGAGGAGCTTCCCAACCCCGCTGAGCTGGCAGGGACCCAAAGCCACCTCCTAGAAATGACAAATCCCTGTTCCTCACCCCCGCTGGCTTCATTCAAAGAGTGGATACTGTTCAAATTAGCAGCCACCTGCACCTGCAGGGAGCCACGGCTCTCCCGAGGACATTTATCCTGGGGCAAGGGCTGCATCCTGCTGCACCCCGTTGTTCTTAGTGCTGCAGGAAAACAAAGCATTCTTTAATTGCTTCTTTCCTTGGACACCGTGGGATGTGTTTTTCTGTGCACACAGGGGCAAAACATGGCAAGGTTTTTGGGGGATAATGTGGTGTTGTGTTGTCACAGGTTTCTGCTCCACCCTATTCCTTCTGCATCCCACCTGGAATGATTAAAACAGCACCAGCTCACCAAAGGATCTTTGTCCATGACAGGGAATGAGAGGCAGTGGAGACCAGTCCCCCAGAGCCCATCACAAATATCACCACCAGGCCCTTTTCCCAGCACAATCCATGGAAAAGGTAACACCACCTGCAAAAACACCCTTTGGGATTTCTCTGACGCTGTGCAACAACACCTTGGAGACAGTTCAACATCTCCTGGTCCCCAAAAAACCACATGGCAGCCACACAGGACGCCTGCTAGGTCAGGCTGGAGACAGGGTGAATCTATTTAGGTGGAATTTCACTTCAGATGCTGGATTTAGGGATGACTGCCCAGCTTGGCCATACAAGAACCTCCATCCCGACACACAGGTAGAGGAGGAATGCTGATATCCATCCCCACCTGCACCTCCCAAACCTCCCTGGTGATGGATCATGTTCAGTCAGGTTTGTTGTTAATAACTGTACAATTTACCTGACAAACTCAGAGCTTGTTGTGCAACCTCATTAATACATTTAATTCATTGTCACATTTCCTTCAGGTTAATCGTTTGAGGGTCCAGCAGAGTTTAATCTCTGCAGTTGTTATAAAGTGCTTGTTCCTTGTTAAAATGCAAAATGGAGCCAACCAAGGAGATTTGGAGATGAAAAAACAGCCAGAACAAATCTCTCGCCCAGGTAGGCTGAGTGGGTGTGGAAGGGGTGATGTTCACACCTTAAATGCTACAGACAAAGATGACAAAATCAGAAATGAACAGAACTTCTCAGCCTATCTTCTCTGGATAGCCAGAAAAACAGAAAAAAAAAAGAAAAATGTGCCCTGAACTCCCACCCTGGAGGGAGCAGGCCTGAGCTCCAAGACTTCAAACAAGTGAGCACACTCCAAATCAAGCTATTGGAAAGTTCTTGTCAGAGCAATCATGGAATCATTGAATGGATTGGGAGGAACCTTAAAGATCATCCAGTTCCACCCCCTTCCACTGTCCCAGGCTGCTCCAAGCCCCATCCAACCAGGCCTTGGACACTTCCAGGGATCCAGGGGCAGCCACAGCTTCTCTGGGCAACGTGTTCCACGCTCATAGTCAAGAATTTCTTCCTAATATCCAGTCTAAGCCTATTCTAATCTTAAAACCATTCCCCCGTTTCCTATTACTCCATGCCCTTTTAAAAAGTCCCTAGAATCAGATACCCTGAGTTGGAAGGGACCCACAAGGATCATCGAGTCCAAGTGCTCTCACTGTTTCTTCCTTCTCTCCACACTTGCTGACAGCAGATCCTAGAGACGAGACAAAGGCACAGATGAGGGACCTCAGGTTTAACCCCTGTGGCCATCCCTGAGTTCCCATCTGCACTGGGATTTGCAATTAAGGCAGTGGGAAAGGGCTTCCTCGTGCTGGCTGGCAGCAGAACTGCTGTTCAATGTGTTCCTGGCAGGGACGAGGCAAAAAGTAATGAGGACATGATAGGAAATTAAGACCAATCTTCCTTGGACGTTGACTGAGACATGGAGAAGATTGCACTGGAAAACTTGAGCATTAGCAGCACGAACAAGACTGTTCCCCAGGCTGTGGCAGCATCAGGAGTCAAACACCCCTGGAAGTGTTCAAGCCCAGGTTTGGGAGGCTTGGAGCAACCTGGGATAGTGGAAGGTGTCCCTGCCCATGGCAGGGAGGTTGGGATGAGATGATCTGCCCAGGGCCGTGCAGAGAAGAAATAACAAAGCTGTATTTCACACTCCTGGTATTTACCTGGAGATGCAGCAGGAGGTGCAGTTAAATTGCAGCCTGGAGGCACAAGGCCAGTGCCTTCCTCTGAAAGGCAAGAGGAAGGTGAAGAAGAGCACAGGGCAGGGGATACTCAATTCATGATAAATGGGAAGAGGCTGGAGCTGCCCAGAGGTGGAACAAGAGCCCAGAGGCACTTGCAGTAATACCTGCCACCCTTCCCAGGGTGAGATCTGAGCACACACATGTACAGACACATTATAAAAGCTCTTTCCCCATTCTTTCCCCAAAGTGTGTTATTTTATGGGAAACTTGAGGGAGAATTTCATCTGATTCAGGCAAGTTAGTCACTAGACTAGAGGTTGGGGAGGTAGGACAGGCAGCCTGAGAGTTATGCTGCTCTAAATATCTGTTTTAAGTGTTCAAGGCCAGGTTGGATGGGGCTTGGAGCAACCCGGTCTAGTGGAAGGTGTCCCTGATGATCTTTTAAGTCCCTTCCAACCCAAGCCTTCCTATGACTCTGTGATACGTCCAAATCCAAGGCTGGATCACGGGATGGAGAAGAGCAGCAATCTTATTTAACCCCTGGTAAATTTAATCCAAAGCAGAAAGTTGGCTGCGGCCTCGCATGAGCTTAAAGCTGCGGGGTAATAACAGATGTGGAATCCCCAAATGAGGCCCCCAAACCAGGGAAAGAGCAGAACAGCCTGTTTGAGTTAAGGCTGCACACATGTCCCACTGCCATGAGTCATGTCCAGCCATGTGTCCAACCTCCTTGCCAAGCAGAGCATCCAGCAGCCCGGCTGGAACGGGTCAACTTTGGCACTGCTGGGAGCACAGGGGGCATGAACCACATGGCACAGACTGAGGGCATTTTGGGTTTGGGGCAGGGGTAAAGGAAAAGCTGCTTTTTTGGAGGCATGTAGAAGGTAGATGCCTTGTCTCAGAGCACATAAGGTGCTTCATAATTTCTCTGCACCAGAAGTTGTTTGCAAACCCTGCCCGCCCCACGCAGCCACCAACGCAAACCCCCTCAGCCCTGATCTACCAAAGGTTTGCCTGGCTGAAGTTTCCCATTTTAAGCACACAGACGTGCAGTATGGGAGCGTTATCCCCCGGGAGGAGGGTCAGGGAAGCTCCTGTAACGCTGTGTGCCCAGCAAAGTCGGGATTCCTGCTGTGCCACACGCTTCAGCCCAAAGCCTCCTGCAGCACACGCTGAATATTTATGAGAGCAAGACAAGGATCAGCACGACTACAAGACACAGGTTGCAACTTGGCAACAGGAAAGATAAAAAAATAATAATATTGGTTGGAGGAGGGGTGGGATATCAGGTCTGGATTTACCAGCCTGTGGAGAGGAGAACTGAGATGCTGCAAGGCCATTTATCTGCTGGCTGTTCCCAAAGAGGAGCGCAGAAAATACCTGTATGGGCCATGAAGTGCCCCTGCTGCCACAGCTGTGTGCCCAGGAGGGGCCCCAGGCCGGCCACCCTCCAGGGGACATCTCCTCAGCTCAGACACAACCAGATGGGTTGGTATTAACTTCACACCTCTCAAAAGTGGCATTAACAAAGAGCAGTGGCAGCTCTTGAAGGTGTTGGGTCCCATCAGCTCCAGGCACCTGTTTTTGAACAGGATGAACCACCTGCCAACCAACAACTCCCCAGCACACCTGATATTTGCTGTGGGAGGGGAAAATGGGCTGCATTTGAAGCACCCTGATGGAGGTGATGGGGTGGGAGAGCTCTGGTGTGACCTGTTGGGTTAGAAAATTGCCCCCTGGAGTTCTCCAGGGGAGTGCTGCACCCTGCTAGGAAACCAGCTGTGATCCACTCTGATTTTCAGGTGATGAGGGACCTCCCCTGGGGCAGGGCAGGGCTTCAAACCCTACCTCCAACTTTTTGAAGCTGAGATGTGGCTTGCACAGTTCTCTCCTTTGCCCAGACTCTCCCAAGACAGCCAGCAGAGGCACAGCGGTGCTTCCTCTACGTAATTCCCAGCACATGGAAGCACAAACCCTCACAACCACCCAGTCACAGAGCCCTCGGTGTGGTGGCCACTTTCCCTGCCTGAACAGCCACCTCATTTTTCCCCAAAGCCTCCAACCTTGGCATATGCAGGGACTTGGCCAAGCCAAACACCATGGAATTGGTGCCTTTGCCATCTCGGGGATGCTACAGGAGGAGTGGGAATGTGGGAAGGGGGACTTGGCTCCGAAAGGAACCCAGCCACCAGCCAGGGAGGGGCTGGCCCCCTTCCTCCACCGGGATGCCACTTTGATTCTGTTCCCCCCTCCCAGCCGGCTGGAAACCTCCCGCTGCACAGGAGGGTTTGCATAATCCAAGAGGCACCAGATTCCTCTTCCCCTCGGGGGTTTTCCTCTGGGGAAGAGGCAGAGCACTGACGGGCAGAGTCCAGCCTCCCTCGGAAAGTTGTCACTGTGGCAGGCAGAGCCCTGTCCCCGCCGCCCTCCCCTCCCTCTGCCTTGCATGGAGAGCTATTTAAAGTCCCACTTGTGGCTGCCTTTGTGATTTCCCTGGCAGAGCTGCCTCCCTGACATCAGAGCAGAACAACAGGGGCTGGAAACCCTGGGAGCACGGAGGCACCGTCCCCCCCTCCTCGGTCCCCTGCCTGATCCCACAAGATGATCCCTGCTGCAAGATCCCAAATCCCTTTCAAAGGCCCAGGAGTGTGTCCCCAGGGGATCAAGGGAATAGGTTGGATCAAAGAGTCCCTCCTTGGTGCAGAGATCTGCCAGTACATGGTGGCCTCACCTGGCTGATGTACAGCTTAAACCATGACCAGCATTCCAGTGGCAGCTAGTTTGGGATGCTTTCAGCATCCAAAGAGCCTCAGACAGTGACAATACACCAATTATTGAGATATTTTGTGCTTTTAAGTAGCCTGAAAATCACCTTGACTGGCCGCATGTGAAAGCCCCAAGGAAGAACATTGGCTGAAGGAACTTCTGGCTCAGCTCCATGGCTTGTACTGGCCCCATCAGCAGCCGGAGAGGACGGATCCACACAGGGAATCTGTGCCAGTGGGACACAGCCCTGGCTGCCTCCAGGGCTGAAAATTCAGGCTGAAGAGCTTTGAGCACAACGTGGTGCCACAAGTGACATCAGCCTCCCTTAGCTGGAGGCTCCCAGACAGCACCGACTGCCGCCGCTGCCTTGGATCGCGGGAGCAGGAGGGAGAGCCAAACCCCTTCCCCGTGGGGCATTCTCCAGAGAAACAGCTCTGCTGACTCCTTTGTCACTGCCTGGTGTCAAAAGGGTCTGGAAAATGTCTGGGTGATGTCCGTGCCTCTTCCAAAGATCCTCCCGTGAGTGGTAACAGGGAAGGAGGAGAAGATGGGCTGGAAGGAGCACAAAGTTCACCCCAAGGAGGTGGTGCCAGCTGGCAGATTTGGTACCCCAAGCTTTGGGGGAGCCATGGGACAGTTTCTCTAAGACAGCCTCATGTCTACCTCCCTCAGAAGGTCCTGTATCAAATAAATGCAGTAAAAGTGTGAGAATTAAGGGAAAAGAGGAAAGAGCTGATGTAAGGGCAACCCAAAGATTTGGTGCTGTCACTTGACGTCACATCCCAAATGGTCTTGGAGCCAGGATGCTGTGGCTCACCTTCCAAAGCAGAGAACTGCAGATACAGACAGACTTTGGGGGTCTGAGACAGGAGGCACCTGAAGCACTCCTGGTTAGACTGCAAGGACCTTGGCTCCTCTTTGTCAGTGTTCATCCCAAGGCACAGCTGTGACAGCCTGTGGCCTTCCCACAGAAGAAGTTTGGTGCTGACCTCATGAGGGTCTGTCCTGAGGCTCCAGTGCCACGGCCTGTCCCAACATCACCCCAGCATCCCACAGCAAACAGCCTCAAATAACCTCTGTTCTCTTCCCAGCCAAGCCTAAATCTCCTGAGAAACAGCACCTGGGAGAGAAGGGGACTGCAGCCAGCATTTGGCACCTGATACTTCTTTTTCTGGAAGGTACTGAAGTGTCTCAAGGACACGGATGGGAACAGCACAGCACATCCGTGAATGTTTTAGGATCCTCCACCTTTGTTTTGACACTGTGCCTTGTGCATAATTATTCTGAGGCACAGCCTGAACTCTCCTGCTGCTTAACAGGGGGAGTCAGAGCATCTTGGCAGGATTGTTTTGAGAGAGTCTGATGTTGGGAATAACTTCTCAAAGCACCAAAACTGCTGAGCTCAAGAGTCAGCAATAAGAGACGGAGTGCTGGGAGCTGGACTTGGACACTGAATCCTCAGGATGCAAATGTAAACATCAGCCAGAGGTTTTGGCCAGAGGAACTAACCCAAAATCAATGGTTATCCAGCACCAAGGAATTACCAGACCCTGGGGTTCATTTCTTGGGTCCTACCTCGGGACATTGCTGCCCAGTGAATGTGGAAGTTCATTGTGGGGTTGCTAGTGTCCCTTCCAACCCCAGCCATTCCATGGCTCTGTGATGTCTGGGACCACTCCTTTGTTTGACACCAGCTTCTCCGAGCTGAGAACCCTCAGTAATTTTGAACAAGTCACTCCATTCCCAGTGGGATGCAGATTTCCACTGCCAAGTGGACAGGTCAGAGTCTGTCAGTGGGTCAGTGCAGTGGGTCCTCTGCTCGTGCACTGGTGGGTTTCTGGTTTAATACACAAATATTCTGCTTTAACTAATTCTGGTTTCTGGTTTAATACACAAAGCTGGAGGCAACCAGCTCAGGACCACCTGGGCCTCCCTCAAGACACCCAACACACACTTTTCTACATGTGGAGAACCAGCCCTGTGATACAACCCTAAACTGAACGACAGCTTGGAAAAAATAGGTGTATTGCACCCTGAGTGCAACATCTACATCTCCCTGTCTCTGGTGGGTCAAACACCACGGCTGGAGGGCTGGGTAATTGCACAGCTGGTGAGGCTCAGGTCCCTCACATCGCTGTGATTAACACCTCATGCTTCACAGTGTCGAGTATTATTACAGGTGACAGCAAGATCTGCATAGAGCTGCAGCATGTGGCCACCATCCCACATCTGGGCTCACTCTTAAGTGGGTTTTGTTTGTTTCTCCCAAACCTCAGAGACTTTGGTTGTGCTCCTGACAGGAATTTGGGTTTGCTTAAGGTGTAGGAAAAGATATTCAGCCTTCAGAGAGCAACGGTGGCTGTTGGAAAGGTGATGGTGAACCTGGAGTAGCTGTGCTCTATATTCCTGATCCAAAGGCACACACAAACTGCAAGCACTCATGCCCATGAACCCTGTGACCTCAAGAACTGAGGTTGTGTCCAACACTGGTGCTAGAACAGTGCCAGATAAACCCAGCAGCGGCTGCAGAAGGGACCCCAGATACACAAAGCTGCTTCTCCCCTCTGGGCACAACTCATTTCCATTCTGCTTGGCCTCCCCACACCCTCAGGAGGGGCAAGGGGCTACTCTGTCCATCAGACTGACAGGAGTGGATGGGGAATTTCATGCCTGCCATTGCTCCTCAGGCTCCAGGGCAGGAGGACATAAAAGAGCTGCTGCTGCTGTGTTTCCTTCTGCCCCCCAACCAGGCAGCTCTGCCTGCACTGCCAGGTCTGACCTCCCTTCCCCATCGTTGTTCAGCTCTGGCAAGAGAGCGGGACCTCCAATCCTCCCTTTTTGTCTCAGCCTTACTCACAGACACCAAGGCTCGCCTGGAAAAGGGTCTGGAAAAGCCCAGCCTGGCTGAGCACCACACCAGTGATTGCAGGGGGATGGAGGATTGCAGGAGAGGCTGGAGCTGCAGGAATTAGGGGCTGAGAATGAGGAAAACACAGACAGGGAAAGGAGAAAGGTGACGAGCGAGACACCATCACACCACCTTTGCCCTCCTGGCTGGAAGCACCTCCAGCCCTCATCTCCACATGGATGCAGCCTCAGCCTCTTTGGTCTTGATGATGTGGCAAAGCCAGAGGACCACAGCAACTGCAAATCATGTGGCTCCTGGTCTCGTGCCCCAGCTGGAGCTGATCCCTCCCAGACCCAGTCCTGGCTTCTCCTAGGGTTAGTCACTATTTTTGGCAGCTGTCCATCTGAGCAGCATCCAGCTAACATCCATCCAGGGATGGATCTGCTCTGCTCTCTGCTGTCTCTGCAAGAAGGGAACCATGTTAGGAAACCTCAGCAGCTCAGAGCCAGCCCCACCTTGCTCTCACCTGTCCTGTTCTCTTCCCCTCACGTGCAGGTGCCTGGCTCCCAACCAGCAGAGCTTTCTGGTCTTTCAGCTCTGGGTCTCTCTTCCCAATTCCCACCCTGCTGTCCTTTCTCCTGTTTTATTCTTGCCCCTCTCCACATGCAAACAGGTCTCCTCCAACTTGTGCCAGTCCCTTTTTCCAGGCTGTGAGAAGGGCTGACGCCAGAGAAGGTGCCAACAAGTTCATTTAGGGCAGGAGACCTGCCCCACGTACATTTTATTCTGGGCCATGGGGGGAAAGTGCCAAACTCCATAACTCACCCCACCATCCCCAGCATGGGGGATGCCTGAGCCTTTGGGGTTTCCTTCTGGAGGGACAGGCCAGACCCTTGCCCAGCTGGCAGTGGCTGGAGCTGAGTCCCTGTCCCTTTCCAGGAGCATCCATGGCTCCTCCACGTGTTAATCAGCAGCTTTGTTCTGCATCACCTCACTGTGTAATAGCAGCAGGAATTTATACGGCCACAAATTAACGGCGCGGGCGAGCAATCAGCACAGGAACGAGACAGGTCCTGATGCACTCCCTGGGAGGGGACAGGGAGACGGATGCTGGGGACACTCCGCTTGCCACGGCCTCTCCACCCTGCCAGCTGGGCTGTGCCACCACCACTAACAAGTTGCTTTCCTCTGCCAAGGATAACAGAGCCACTGGCACCCAACCCCGCACTCTGCTCTTGGCTGCCTCAGGAACCCGAGTCAGGAAGGATGGGTTTTTAGGTTTTTTTTTTTTTTGCACTTGTCATTTCTCAAGGAGGGAGGAACATCTCTCCCAGCTGCTTCGGCTGAAATCCAGTTTTTATGTAATCAAATGTGACCTCTAGCTGTCTGTGTTTAAGGCTGCCATCGCTGCGATATCATTCAGGCTGTTAGGACTAAGTCATCCATCTCCTCAACTATAAATACCTTATAATCATCCCGAAGGACCTGCAGTGCCTCACAGATGAAGATGCCTAGAGAAAAGGGGGGTTCGGCTCTGACTATCACTCCACTCCCGAAACGCAGCTGCCTCTTGGTGTGAAATGCACAGCAGATTTTGAACAGCTTCTGGTCAAAGTTACCAGCAGAAAACCCACGGAAACTGCCAAAAGGACGGAGAGCCACCCACACCCAATCTGCAGCCAGGATAAAGGACTGTGTTAATAGAGGCACTTTTGCAGAAATTATGTCCAGGCCAGTTCTGCATGTTCATCCCACACTGAATCCTGCTTTGCAGTGCGAGACGGGGGAAAACCATCCAGGCTGTGGAAAACCATCCACGCTGTGGAAAACCATCCACGCCGTTTCAGACACCACCAGCCACTCCTGCCAGGCTCTGCAACGTGAGGTGGAAGAGAGATCAGAGCAGACACAAAGCCCTCGCAATGAAAGTTCCTGCAAGAAACCCGAACTGCCGACTCTTATTTACTTGTGTTACACAGTGTGATGTTAATTTGACAATTAACGCTCGGGCTGATAATTGCCGGTCCCACCTCCTCCAAAGCATGCACCTGCTCCCCCTTCGAGTCCTGCACTCCCCAGGAATCCACAATGAGGTGAGGCCGCGGCAGCCGCATTGTGCAGCGGCTCCGCTTTCGCGGCGCGCAGGATTTGGGACAGAATTCCCTAAGTTTGGGCGAGATGCGCACGAACGCGAGTGCAGCCGCCTCATCTGCAGCGTGTGGCAGCAGCATCGCAAATTCCCTTCGTTCATAGACATCCCTCTCAGGCGCCAGACAGCTCTGCTAACCGGGATCCACTGGCACGACTTGCCTTGAAAGTCTCTTCCTCTTCCTCCTCCTCCTCGTCACCCTCAGCCACCATCACAGTGGGACACCGATTTATTTTATTCGTTTGTTGGCTGCCGGTTTGGGGTTTTCTTTTTGTTTCGCTGGAGGGGAGGAGAGATTGCGCTGTGGTAAAGAAGTCACATCCCTCTTTTCCTGTGCTTTGGGTTGGAAAGGATCTTAAAGACCACCGAGTTCCAACCCCCTGCCTGCCAGGCGGGACAGACAGGACACCCTGCTGTCCCCAGGCTTCCAAAAGGATACAGACAGAGGTGGTGGGAGCTGCCAGCTGCTGTCCCAGTGGAAGGATGAGTAAGATTTCCCCACCAGCAGGGTCAGGGCAGGAGGAAACCACCGACAGTAAAGAAAAACTCGGCTCCACTGACGCTGGGAAGTCTCTCCAGAGAGGAGGAACAGCCCTGTTCACACCCTCCCCCCCTAAAATCCCTTTCTCCAACCTGTTGCAGCTGTAGCACATCTCGCAGAACGCGGGATGAGCTCTGCCCTTCCTGTTAGCCCCTTTCCCTCACCCTGTTTAAGGGTAAAAGGTCCTGTCTAAAGAAGGAAACCACGAAAATCATGTTCTGGCGAAATCATGCTCTGCTCTCCGTGCCTTCCCACCTCCGTCTCTTTGCGTGCAGCCTAATTACCTTCATTAATGGCACAAAGGAGAATCCTAATGGCTTTGTTTTGTTGCGAAATGCAGTTATTTGCCCCCCTGGGTGTTTGCAGGTTGGGGTATAAGAGCAGGAGCTGCTTCTGGACCTGCTCAAATTTGTCAAGACTGATGCAGCTCTGCCCAGAAGCCTCCAAGGATCTGCCCTGGGCAGCCTGACCTCTGGTCGAGGAGCAAAGGCAGGAGACTCCAGAGTCCAAGGAGAAGCCAGGAAGGCTGTGAGTCCATCTGCAGCCAGGGAAGGTGGTGGATACCCGCTTGTGGACACCTGGGAGATAAGCATGGAAAACAGGGCAAGAAAAGCCGCCTCTTCTCCTCCACTTTTATACTCTGATAAAAAGTCACAGCATTCCCAGCACTGCAGTGCTGGATGATGTGCCATGGAAAAGCTGCAGCAGCGTGGCTGCAGGGCACACGGCATTAGTGTTCCTGTCAGGTAGGTCCGCCAGGATTCGCAGTTCGATGGCAAAATACGGAAAACAAACCAGGGACGACACGGGGAGAATAAAGCTCATTCCCAGCCTGGACTGAGAGGTTCACTGCCGGGCTACGGGAGAATTCCTGCCCACACGGACACACAGACTCCTGCTCTCTGCGTTTATCCAGACTTGAAAAACACCAAGAGCAGCAAGGGAGACAGCCCGGCCACACAGAGTGCACAGACCTTGGCAAGGCGGGAGAAATAAGTGCTTTTTCTTTCGGTGTTTCCTTTTATTCCGCACGGCCAACAGGACGAAACACCTTTTAGCACCTAGTGCAGATGCGGTTTAACACCTCCAGGGTGGAATTAGCGGGTCACAGCGCACCCCAGGAGGGAGCAGCGTGTGTGGGCACTCGAGCCTCTCTGCAGAGAAAGTGCTGCGAGAGGGCAACGAAAGAAATCTCCAGCTCAGGGCAAATTAATGGCATTTGTTTCACACCATCTCAATCCTTTTGCTTCCATGCCACCCTGAGGGCTGGAGCCGGGGATGCGCTGAGGGTGTGGCTCCCCCGGCATCCCCCAGTTGTCACCACGTGCTGCTCACCGGGTCACACCACAGGAGCCACATCCCCCCCGGCAGAACCCAACCAGAAGATGGGAACACACCCAACAGGCTCCACCCCACAGCAGGAATTGCTCCTCCTTCGCTCAGGGCCACCAAATTTCCATCACGGTAAAATTCCTACAAAATATGGGGTGGCCTAGGGGCAGGGATGGGGGGGTGAAACAACAGCTGGGGTCTGCATCTCTTCTCCTAAGGCCCTGCCCCTTGCCAAGGGGCACATCTGTCCCCTGACTGTGCATCTGTCACTCCAGCCCTGCCCCTCCTCGCCATGTGGCACCAGACTGGAGAAGTTTGCCCTGGCACCCTTTGAAGTTCGATGCCACGCCGCGTTTATCGCCACTAAGGGGGCTCTCCACGCTGGAAAAGATAAAGGCTGGGGCCGTGCTTGTGCCTTGAGGGACTGAGCAGAGTGGTGTCAGCACTGCTGGCTCATAAATCTCGTCAAAGGGGGTGTTGCTGGTTTTTCTGTTGGAGGAAGGTGCTCGGGGGAGCACAGGAGCACCGCGGTGCTGCCGGCCAAAAAGTCAAACAGCAAATCCTGGCTCCTCGGTTCGCTCCCAACTGGATCATAAAATGAGCCACAACCACTTCTGCTGTCCCCAAATGACACAGCTTGGGTCTGTGCTTTCCAAACCAGGGGGATTACCCCGACTCTGCTTACTGAGGATGGGTTTTGGGAGGTGTTAACCCTTGGAGCAGCTCCGGGCTTCACCTTGACACACCACAGATTGGCTCCTGCCAAAACCACATTGGCAAAGTGCTGGTAATTAAACAAAGTGGGCGTCCAAGGGGCAGGGATGGTGTTTAGCATCCTCCCAGAGACAAACCCTGCAAACTGCCTGCAGCAGCAGACAGAGGAGGCACGGCAGCCAGCAGCAGTGCCAAGAGACAGGCTCCAGAATTCCAGCTCTCTGGCATGGCCAACAGCCCAGAAGATGCTGCAGCCCCTCTCTGCGAGCTGGCTGAGGAGTCAGGAAAGCACAGCTAAAGCTTTGACAGTCTGCCACCTTCGTTGTGCCACAAAATGCTCCTGTGGGCTGCTGACAGGTCTGGGGACACACCTGTGTCACCAGCCTGGCTGGGATGCTCTGGGGACTCCTTTATGGCTACAGAAGGGACCTGTGGGGGAAACTCTGTGGGAACTGGGACAAGAGGGGATGGCAGAGTGTACTCAGGGACTGCTGCGTGCAACAATCTGTGGATAAATGCACGGGCACCTTCAAATCCTGACTGTAGAATTACAGAACCATGGAATGGTTTGGGGTGGAAGAGACCTTTAAAGGTCACATAGTCCAACTCCCCTGATGATCAGGATCCAAGCCTGATTTTGGCAGTGTTAACGAACTCAGGGCTGCTCATCAGATTGGTCACAATTTTTATGCTTTAGGGGCATTATAGGAGCTTCAAGAAGAGCCTGGCCCCATCACTTTGAGTGCCCTCCCAACACCAAACCAGATGGCAGAACCACTCCCCAGCAGCACCCAGCTCATTCCAGTTTCCCTGGCAGGCCGTGCTCTGCTGCCCAATCCTGAATTACCTCGGAACAAGGCAAAACCCAGAAAATTAATTATTTCCCTGAACCATCTTTTGAGGAGAAACCCTTTGCTCGCCGTCCTTCACAACGCACAGAGCCAGGAAACGGCCAGTGAGTTCACACCCCGTGACACTGCTTACCTCTCCTGTCAGGAGGGGATCCCCTTTTTCTCTCCAGCTGAATCAGAACCTCCCCCAGAACCCATCAAACCCCATCTGTCCCCAGCAGCCGTCCCCGCTCAGTCACTTCTCTGTTTGAGCGCATTTCCTGACGATTTTGGGTTCCATCTGTCGGGCCGCTGCCTCGAACGTCTGCGAGCGTTTCGGGGAGCGCAGCGCAAGGCTTGGCTCTGGGAGCTGCGAGTGGCGCCGATCGCAAACGCGGCGCTGTCAATGTCGCGATGTGGGCGACGTCTGCTAATCCAGGCCCTCTCCCAGCCGCTCTCCACAGCGCTCCTCCAGCTGCACGCTGAAGCGTGCTGAAGGACAAACAGGATTTTTCTGTACTTTTAGGCTGTCTGAACGCACCAGGGCTTTGATCCCAGCTGCTGGGTCAAATTAAAGGAACGTCAGAAAGCGCCCGACGTAAAGGTCAGGCTTTAGCTCTAACTGCTTGCAGAACACGCTGGCATGTGGTAAAGAAACAGAAAACACGGATGTGCTGGGGTTTTGGGGGTTGCATTCTTGCATAATTTGGGTAATATTAAGGGCATTACATGTGGTTTGTTTCTGTTATGTCCTGCAGCCATGGAATGGTGTTGGTTGGGGTTTTTTTAAGTTTCCTCGCAGGCCTTTGCAACGAGCTCCAAGAACCAACTGTTGCTGAGCGAACTTTTGAACCTCTGCAAAAGCACAATGTGTTAAATTGCTAGAAAAGGGGAAAACAAATGTATGATGTTCTGTGACATCCACAATCTGCAAAGCTTCACTCCTTTGGACTTCCCAAGGAGAAGAAAGGGATAGCTGAGACATTTCATATTTTAAACAATGACGAGCACAGTAATAGATCAAGGCTTTAAGGCAACCCAGAAGCCTTCAATACTTCAATTATGAGTTGTTTAATAAAACAGAGTCAATTAATTTGACCAACTAAGGAAATTGGGCGACGGCCACCCCAGCAGGGAAAGGCACCAGCCACAAGGGTGGGTAGAGAAAAATCCCAGCATAAAGCTAAAAACGCCCTCAAGCCCCCCAGCCCGTTGGGTGGAGACCCGCACCACGAAGTGAAGCAGCCTGGGGAAGCTTTTGTGCACAGCTTTCAATAGACTTGAATAACTCCATCGTCCCCCTATTTCACGGGGCACAGAAAAAAACCCTCTTTAAAGTTTAGAAGAAAAAGCAACGCCACCCTCAAGAGGGGGAGATGGGAGGCTGTCTGCTCCCCCTCAGCCTCTCACCCCCACGTCCCGCTGTGCAAACAAACCCAAACTCCCTGACTTTCCAACAGCTGCTCCCAGTCTGCCCGGCTCCCACATGGCACAAGCCCCCCAGCCTTCTGTGCAGCCCCGGCATCCTGCCAGCTCCCACCAGCACCGGCATTCCGGGCGCTCCAGGCTGCCTGAACAGGACAAGGAGGGGCAGGGGGGGATGCTTCAGCATTTGACTGCTGGTGGATTTGTTCCATCATCAGGATGCCCTCTCCCAAGATTTTGGAAGGAAAGGATTTTCTGCCCGCTCTCCCCGGACCCTTCAAAGCGCCCGCGTGCCTCCTCTGCAGCTCGGAAAGGTGCGTGTGATCCCGCAAGGTGCTGCTGGCTTTCATCTCCCACGGAACTCGGTGCCCACCAGAAGAGGGGTCCCGGATGGGAAAAGAATTTGACAGATGCTTGTGAAGGATTAAGAGTTTCCAGTGGCTCAGAGTGGTGCCGGCGCTGACGGAGACACGATCAGAGGGAGAAGCTGCATTCAAACCTCCCGTAAGTGGATTAGAGGAGTGTTATCATCCAGCACGAGCCTCTCCTGGCAGGGACGGTGGCAATATTAGAATAATCTGTGCACCTGGTGCAGCAGCAGCTCTGCAGTGAGATAAATGGACCTGCTGACGGGCAAGGAAAACTTCGGGGAACAATTTGCTCTGCTGCTTCTTTCAATTCCCCCCGGCCGTGGTAGAAGGGGGAAGAATAGGTCTGGAGTCAAGAGGAATTCAGGGTCGTGCATCGGTATTCCCCATGCAAAGCAGGAGAGGCTGGAGAGGCTGGGAACCTGCTCAGAAGCACTTCACTCCAGGATTTAACCTCCCTGCCTTGATGGAGTGTGGTGAGGAGTGGCTGTGCACACATTTAACACCATGGTCATTCCCAGGATCAAACATCCTGGTTGCAAGCCAAGGAAAATGACTCTTGGTGGTTTAAATTTTGGTTGGGGTTAATCCACACCACTTGTTTCCTGCACTTTTCTTACTTAAATGAAAGATTAGTGAAGGGAAATGGGTCAGGTAAAACAAACCAACTTGCTTGACCTGAAACAAAACATATTTTTTCCCTCTTCTTTGTATTGGTGTTTTATTATTATCATCAAAAGCAATGTCACCACCATGCTGATATTAATCAATAATATTACAGCTGGCTGTTCTGTTTCAGTGAATTTTGAAGATAAGCTCAGTTCCCAGAGGAATAACTCACAAGTTTCATTTCTAAACCCTAAACCCACAACATTTTCCAAATTCCTATCCAAGCCTTGCTTGCAGATTGCTTTCATTGAAAAAAAATTAAAATCGCCCTGAATTTGATACAAGTTTTCAGTCAGCATCACCCTGCACTTTTGGGTGATTAAAATAACCAGAGAAAAGAGCTTGCAGCAGCACTTCCACGCTCCATGAAATGAAGTGGGATCTCCCAGCCTGCTCCAACGGGGGATGTGCAGAGCACAGCCCTTCCCGGACGTGTTGGATTTACAGCTGATCCCCACACGTGCCTGGGAGATGCCCAGGGTTTCTGGGTGGATGGCAGCCAGACCAGAGAGGCTTTGCAGTGGTTCTGCTCCTTCCCAAAGGAGAAAAACCCACTGCAGATTTATATGGAGGGAGAAAAAAAAAAAACCCAAGAAGAAACCACACATGAAAACCACAGACCTCAAACACCACCTGGACAAGGAGTTTAGGTAGGAAAATGAATATAAATGCCCAGAAATCCAGATGCAGCAGGGCTTTAACCTGAAGGCAACTCTCTTAATTCACCACAGCGAATTCCTGCGGGCAGCAGTTGTGACAGCTCGTGCTGTTACCCACCCGAGGACGCACAGCGAGACAAGGGCTGGCATTTTGGAAGGTGGCACTGTTTTCAACAAGCCACGACCATCTGGGCTGTTGGATACACTTTTTTGCAGAAACGTTGTGCTCATCCATGTGGTAGCTGAGCCCTGAGCAGGTAAATCAGTCAAAGAGTGAGGTCTGTAGTGGATGTCCTCCCTCCTCAGTCCGGTTTTGAGCATCACTAACTGGGGTGGGACGAGCTCTGAAGGGCAAATCAGTTTTAGTTTGGAGCATGAATGACACCAGGACACTGCTGTGTAATTAGAAGTGTCTCAAGCAGATGCAAGTGAGGCTAATCAAACACTGCTTCATAAGAGTGATCATCAGCCTCATAATTATTATTATTCAATTCCCAGGAGGCAGAGATGAGGGGACTTCTCCTTCACATGACGTGTCACACAAAGGCAAATCAAAAACCACAGTCCCTGCTCAAAATCGCTCGTGGCTCTGGTCGCCTGCACCTCCCACTCGCCAGCCCAGACCATCCCGAGCCAGCTCATCCCTGTCTGGGGGGTAAAAGCCAGGGAAAGCACCTGGGAACCCTTTCAGAGAGCAGGGTGACATCGAGGCAAGGTGTTAACCAGGTGCCAGTGGCTCCCTGGGTGCAGCCCCGCATGGCTGTGATGTCAAAAGCAGATGGTGATGTCGCCGGGGGGGAGGTGGGGCCGCACAGCAGATGGGCACTTCACAGACAAAGATCCCTCTCATGCAAATTGCCCCCGATGATAATTTAAAAAAGAAAAAAAAAAAAAGAAAAAAGATTACACAGAGACAGAGAGAGAACTGGAGAAAACATCTGATGTGTGAGCAGTGCAGTCTCTAAATAGAATATTTTCCCATTTTCCCATGAAGCATCAGGAGGTTCTTAAGCTCCAAAGTGTTCATTTAACTGCTCGAGGCTCTGGACTCACATTTCCCCTGCACTTTGCTGCCCTAATACACAACACACCCCAAACTGCTGCCTCTGATTTTATTTCTAGAAAGCCAAACCTTCTGCACCTGTTTACACACAGAACTTAATATACCACTGATTTTTTTGTTAAAGGAGCTTCCACCCCCAATTCCTCCAGGAGATTTACAGCCAACACATACACACAATGCTAGGAATCAACCAGTGTGCACCAGTTTGCCAAGTTTATGCTTCAGATAGGCACATCGTGATTTTAAACAGCATAATCAGAGTGGTTTCCTCCTCTTGGAGCACCACAGAGAGACAGGTAGATAGGAAAGTTCTTAAAATCAGAGAATAGCTTGGACTGGGAGGGATCTTAAAGCTCATCCAGTGCCGTCCCCTGCAATAAGCAGGGACACATTCCACTATTCCAGGTTGCTCCAAGCCCCGTCCAACCTGGCCTTGGACACTTCCAGGGATCCAGGGGCAGCCACAGCTTCTCTGGGCACCCTGTGCCAGGGCCTGACCACCCTCACAGCCAAGAATTTCTATCTAATATCCAATCTAAATCTCTCCTGTCTGAGTTTAAAACACTCAACCCTTGTCCTGTCAGCACCTGCCCATGTAGAACGTTCAGACAACACAAGGACAACTCCTCTTGTGCCCCAAGCTCACGCCCAGTTTACAGCAGTGCTGAGTGAGGGGAGAACCCAGCACGTATCTGAGAGTATCAAGATTGCTATAAATTAGAAAGTACAGAAAATCACTTAATCCACTGAAGAAATGCAGCTAATTCTGGGGTGAGACACAACAGCAATTGAAAGTTCATTCAGCCTCTGAAACTCTCACAGATGTTCCAAGGGTGCCTAAATGGGCGGTGAACACAGGGAAAGTAAATATGCAAACAAAGCCACAGCTTCGAGCCAAGCCTGATACAACCACAGAAAACACCATCAAAGAACAGAATCAAGGAATCATTAAAGCTGGGAAAGTTCATTGAGTTCAACCATCAGACACTTCCATCTTCAGCACTAAAATGTGTCCCTAAGCACCACATCTACACATTTTTGGGACATTTCCAGGGGCAATGATTCCACCACTTCCCTGGGCAGCCTGTCCCAACATTTAACAATTTTTTCCATAAAGACATTTTTTCCCGTAGCCAATCTAAACCTCACCTGGCTCAATGAAGCTGTTTCCTCCTGTCCTATCACTTGTTACCTGGGAAAAAAAGACCAACCCCCAGCTGTCTACAACATCCTGCCAGGGAATTGTGGAGATGAAAATGTCAGGAAGAACAGGTGTATTTCAACATTCACCAAGCAAACAAAGTGTGTTGAACACACTTCTCCATGCCCAGGCATGGGGAGATCTAAATAATGGATGTGAGATCCATTTCTCCTGAACTAGAGCAGGTCCCAAGTGCTTGGTCCATCTCCAGTCTGGTGATGCAAACAGGCAAGGCTTGAGAAAGGGCATTTTTAGGGATATCAGAAAGGCTCAAGAGAGAGCATTTTTAGGGATATCAGAGGAATGCAGCTGGATGGGAGTGGGGATTCAACAAGCAGTGCAGCATGGTCTCCCTAAGGGCTTGGGCAGCCCTGCTCTCCAGAGGTGGTGGCAACTGAAAAGCAGAGATGGGACAACCTCTGGCTCTCAGAAGAGCCTGGGTGGCCAACAAATCACCCTGACAACAATAAACCCGGGCATTTACTCTGGGCAAGGAGCTCCAGCTCTCACTGGCACGTCGGCTGTGGAAACTGGAGCAGTGTGCTTTCCCAGCCCTACTGCCATGGATGCTTCCAGCTCCTTCATCCCTCTGTTCTCCTCCTCTGCCACGTGTGACGTGCACTCAGGGATGCCCAGGGCATCGTGTCAGCTGCCGAGCTGGGCTAGCTTCCCCCGGGATCCTGGAAACTTCCATCTGAACGGGGGCTGGCACTAATGACCCCTCGGCAATGAGTAAATAAATCACATCCTGCCCACGTGCCCAGCTGCAGGCAGGACCCTGGTGACAGCTCGCTGACAAGGGACACGATGCCTTCTGATCCTTTACCTGCAAGGGACGGCACCGTCCGGTTCTGAACGGTGGGGAGTCAAGGCCAGGAGCGCCAGGGAGCATCCCATATTCCGAGATCCCTTTAATTCCCCTGGACATGAGGTTGCTGCCCACATGGCAACCTGCAGTCCCGCTCTGCCAGCACCAAGGAGGGTGAAAGGACAGCAGACTGGGAAGAGACAGGAAGAGAGATGGATAAAATCTGTCAGGTGATGCTGGGATTTGGGACGCTTCGCTGGCTGAGTCGCTCGAGCTGCTGAATGCAGAGGGAAGATCAGCCCTGGGTAAATCCCTGCTGGCAAAGAGCCGGGATGATACCAAATATCAGTGGCCTGAATCATCGCTCATTTCTCTCCCTGTCACCTCTGTGCAATGCAGCCAAACCGGCAACACGAGAGGTTATGGCCAGCAGCAGTGCAGGGACGTCCTTCCCAGGTGTTACCTGTGGTCACTGGTCAGGGGTTAGTGTGGGTTCAGTTCAGATTGTTGTCCCAGATGAACGAACACACAGGCATGAAAACACACACAGGGTGATTTAGGATATCACACCAGTCCCTGCTGCCACCACTGTCCCTGCTTTGGGCTCGCAGTGGCATCGACAGCCACAGGATGAGAATGAAACCAGCACCACTCTGTGGCTTCCAGTTTGTGGCAGGCTGATGTCCAGTTGGCCTGGAGCATGAGGAGGGCGAGACCAGAGGTGTCTGCAAAAGATGGCAAAGGTGGAACCTTCGTCTGGCTGGAGGAGGTCAAAGCAGTTGTTCACCAAGCCTGGGTTGACCAACCTTCAGGGCACAGACCCTCTGAGTCCCTCCCTGCACATGTATTCAAGCCACCACCCAGGTGGAGGAGATGTCCCCCTTCACTGGAGCCAAATTCAACTTTTCAGCACAACAATCACACAGAATCACAGAATATTCTGAGCTGGAAGGGACCCACAAGGATCATCGAGTCCAGCTCTTACATGAACGGCTCTTATGGGGATCAAACCTTCAATCTTGGCATTATTAGCACCATGCCCCAACCCACTGAGCTGATCTCAGGGTCTCCTTCAGCTGTGACTCAGCCTGAAGCCATCCCAAGGATTGTCTTCTCAGAAGAAAATTGTAGGGACTAAGTCTGAGAAGTTCAGATCACAGACAGCAGCAGATTGGTGGCAGCTTGGATGGTGGATTTTGGTGGAGAACATTAACTCTGCAATGATGGTCTAGTTCATCATTGAAAGCTCCTCAAAACTGAAGGATTGGAGATTTTGGGGCTCTGCTTTGAATCCATCATGGTCAGTATCAAGTCTAACAGAGACAATGTTTTATTCAAACACAAGCTGGTTCAAATTGGAGGCCCTAAAAGCTGTATAAATCATTAATTTTTACTTTTCTACACTTTCCAACACTCTACTTTTTTTTCACTCTGAGATCTGACAACCCCCTCCACAGGAAATGATCCCAGCATGGAAAAAGGAAGTCAAAACCAGAGTTGTGACTGGTTTTACCCCACTGAGCTTTAGTTAGCCACAATGTTGAGCTGGGAATTAAGTCATCTGAGGCTTCCCATCTAGTCAACAGGAAAAAGACAGATCCCTTCCCAGACTGAGATCTGAATTACCTTCTGTAGGTTGTACCACAGAGTGATTGGTGCATTGACTTCACTGGTTATTTTTAAGGCATTTCTAGCAGCTGGACAAAGAGGGAATAATTTCACCTTCATGGGAGCCAGCTGTACAGCCTCTTGTTCCTTCTGAAGTGAGATTCTGACTGTGGGCAGCTGCTTTGGAAGGGGTCATTTTGGGAGAGGTCATCTCTGCTGCTTCCCCAGTATCCCAGGATCTCTAATTAGAGAAGTGTCAGCCCCGAGCAGGATTTGAAAATCCTGCCATGACATTTTACCCAGCATGTTAACAATAACCTCACATTTAAAACAAAAAAATCCACTGAAATGCCCACTCAGCAGCCTCGTGGCAAGGAGTGCACTGAGATCGTGTCCAGGCAGTGAGAACAAAGATGTTCTTATCACCACTCAAAGATCTGATCTCTCCAAAATCAACCCTTGAAGCGTGGGGCTAAAAATCACCTACAAACAACTAATTTTTCCCTCCTCTCCAGGATTATTCAACAACACGTTTTGGCTTTGCCTGCAGCCCTGCCCATCTCATGCCTGGCGTCAACCACCAGATTTTATTAAGAATTTATTTTCACTCGGATGAGAACACGTCCGAGATGCTTCACACAAAGCCAACTTCACCTGCACGTCTGCAAAAAGCTGCCCCTGGAGAAATGTGATCCCCAGAGTTGCCTTTATCCAGTTGCTAATGGATGTTCAGCGTGTGAGAATCCGTATCTGCCGAATTTTGAACATAATCAGCTTTCTGTGAGCTTTTCATACGAGAGATATCGACTGGAAGTAATTCAGAGAAGTTATTCAGCAATTGCTTGGCACAACAAAAGAGCTTGAAGCAGATTTACTGCCAGTTGACAGTCTGCATGCCACGCTGGTGCAGCTGCCCACTCCTCCAGGAGAATTCCTGACGTGCTGTCGGATCCAGGCTAGCCTACCCCACCGAGATACCTTCAGAGAGGAAACAACTGGATTTTAAACAGAGCAAACCAGCCCAGATGAACCAGCAAAGCCAGCTATCACCTCTGGAGCCAATAACCTGATCGATTTATTAATGCATTTGTAGGATCTGCAGGCTGTGGGTGTTGGAAGGAGAAATTCACAGTGAAGATGGTCTCGAAATCCATGCAGGGAAGCCAGCAACACTCATACAGGGACAGACACACTGCAAGATAATTTATTTCTTCCCCCATCATCTGTCATTTGGATACACACATATTATCCTCTAGGCTTGCTCCCTACGTCAAGCAGCACTCCGGCTGCCTCAGTGCAAGATTTGGCTACTTTTACACCCTGCCAGGGGTATCTTATTCCAGTATCTCATTCCCTGGCAGCTTTGAAGTGTCACAGTGTACTGGCTACAGCCTCTCCGAGCAGGTGCAGCCTCACTATGGCTTTACAAGGATGCATTTTTTGCCTCTTTGCTCTGTGACTTGGTGCTTCACATCTGAAGTGTTTGTGGGCTCCTTGCCAGGGCGTTGCTTTCAGGCTGGATCCCGGTTGAACGTCCCTTGTTTTCCTGCCTCCTGCCAGCAAGTGCTGTTTTTCCTTTTGAAAGTCTTTACTGCAGCAGGTGGGAGATTGAGCAAAGTATGCACGGGAAAAGGCAGAGGGGGGGGAAAAAAAAGGTAACAGAGGCCAGTTCCAGTCTCAGCACCCACTTTTTGTGTGAGTTAAGAGATCAAAGGAAATAAACCCAACAGAGTGGTTTGATTATCACAGGGGCAGAGGGGAAGGATGGGGAAGATGAGAGCTGGGAGACCCCCTCCTTCACCTCCTGCAGGGCATCTCTTCCCCCAGCCCCTCGTCTCATCTGGAAAACCCACCTGGTTTGGAGCAGGAGAAAAAGATTCCGTAATGATGGTGTGGCAGAGCAAAGGACCTACAGAAAGCCAAGGAAGGGAGGAAAGGGAAAAACAGCATCAAAGAGAGGAGGGAAGAATAAAAACACTTCTTTGCTGATCCGCAGCTGAGCTGGGCAAAGTTAGACACGATAAATAACGCTGACATTACAAAGCTCTGGTTAATTCATTTTTCTACTTGTCACCCCCTCGGATAATTGGCCTCTACAACAAATGGTGGGGAAGGAGGTTGGCTTCTTTTTGTCTCTTTCTTTTTATTTTTTCCCTTCCTGAGAGGTACAGCTAGGATTAGGCAGTGTGCTACAGCACTGATAAAATAAAGAGAATGATCCAAAACACTCCAACTTTAATCCAGAGGGGTCACTGGTGAATAGCAACAGTGCTGGGGGATGAAGTGAGACCTGGTTGTCTCTATGGCAACTAAACCATCGTGGAGCAAGGATTGACCTGGAGCCTTCCAGCGAGTTTGGCTTTGTCCAAGGCACTGTCTGGTGTGAACTATTCCCTGTCTGCTCTCCTGATTCCAGGGAGGTTTTCACAGCAGCTCAGAGTTTATTCAGAATTTGTGGAGTCATTGAACCGTTTGGGTTGGAAGGGACATTTTAAGGTCATCTTGTCCAACCCCTCTGCAATCAGCAGGGATGTCTTCAACCAGACCAGGTTGCTCAGAGCCCCGTCCAACCTGACTCATATTTCCAGGCTTCTGGATTCTCCAGCTTCTGGATTCAAGTGATCCATTTGGAATCCCAAAGTTGGCTTCTCTGTGTAAAAGGAAATTCTGAGTTCTTGGGTGGGTGAGGGAAGGCCTGAAAATATGACCTCACCTACTTCAAGCAGAGGAAGGCCAGTCTTGAAGCAGCCCCCCATTTTATGTCCACCACCCAACAGAAATCACTGCCCTGGGGGGTTCAGAGAACAAGGAGAAACCAAGATAAAGGAAGGTGGCTGAAGATCAGCACAAACACAAACTAGAAGACAATCAAAAGAGTTCAAATTTATAACAATTTTTTAATCTGATGGTTCCTGATGCCTGACTCCTGATCTCAGAACCTGAGGGGCTGCACAGCAGATGGCCCCAGATGGCCACTGGCTTTCAGTGCTGCTTCGTCATTCCATGAAAGGTTTATGGAGGCAACCACGGCTTTGAACATCTTCCTATCAACCAGGATATTGTCTCCTGACATGCAATCTAGCCCTGTCCTCTGCCAGTCTGAAGATGTTCCCTCTTGTCCTGCCTCTCCAGAGCCTTGTCCAAAGTCCCTCTCCCACTCTCTTGGAGCCACAGGCAGGTCAGTCTTTGCTGCTGGGCTGCATTCAGAAGCCTTGGGGGAAGACAGGTAAATAAGGGATAGAGGAAATTCCCAGCACCAGGGCAAAGTGGAATGGAAATTTCCCAAATCATGTCTGGGACCATATCCCATGGAAGAGCACCCCAAAGCCCATTCCTGGACAGAGCAGTGCAGGGAAGGGGCACAAGACACACCAACACGAGTTGTGGTGCTGCACAAGGCTTTAAAAACGAGGCTGGGAGTGCAATTTCCTGACACGTGAGGCTCTCAGTGCACTTTGGAAATAAATCCATTTCCGCCTTGCTTCTCCCATACCTTTATCTTGCCTCAGTAAGCCACAGCCATTTGAGAAACTTTAGAAACCTCTCAAGAAGTTTGTAAAGCAATTTATTGGGACTAGGATTCTTGTCCTCTATGAAACCGGATGACTGAGTCACCCTGGGCTTAAATGTGGAGAGCACAGAAGGAGCCATAAAAACCTTGAAAAGAATCCTGAACAGCTTCACTATGCATAAAAAAAAATAAAAAAAAACCCCACAATTTTATATCTAGCATTTAAATGCTTCTGGGATTAGAAATAAATATGACACTTCCTAATGCAGACGCAGCCCCTTGGATCAGAGAACTTCCACTTCTGCATCTCGCATATAAAGACATTTTTAGGCCCAAGAAATTTTGGAAACTTGCCTGTCCTGACCTATGGGAAGGATTAGGCAAGGAATTGAAACTGCAAACCTAGGGGCAGAGACGGAGAGTATAAACCTTGGCAGAATAATTTCATTCTTCCGTGTCCTTGGCCGCTGAGGATGCACAAGAGTTTGGGGGATCAGAGTGAATTCAGGGATATGGATGAGGAGGAAAGGGTCAGCTGAGCATTCAATGGCCATGAGGAGTAGGAGCAATTAAATACCACGTGCTCCATGAGATCTGGCTTGGGGTCACCATCAACAGGGAAGGCTTTGGGATGAAGAAGACGACAACTCTGTGCCCGTCACCAGCTCCTGCACTACTCCGACCTTTCCTTTCCTCGCTGCCTGCCGGCTCTCCCTGCCCCCCTCAATCCCAAATACCCAATCCCAGGCAGCCATCCCCCCACCCCTCCGCCTTCTGCCCCCATCCCTGAAGGATGGACGAGCTTGCCAGAGCAATCTGGCCCTCGCTGGAGAAGCTGCCGAGAGCCGGCAGCCGGAGCGAGCGCGGCAATCGATTGGACACGGGACATTACGGATCCGCGAGCGCGGCCGGGGCCGCGGAGTGGCAGCTTTGTGAGGCTGAGCACACGTGAGGATTAGGGCATTAACAAAGCTCCCTTAACCCACCAGCCTGCCCCTAGGTAGATGGGGGACAGGGCTGGGCTGGGCAGTGACAGGGATAAAGAAGTGGCAGCGTGAAGTCGCCTTCCGTACAAAGGAGCGGAGGAATAAGAGGTCCCGGAGACACAAAACTGCCACCTGGGACTGCCGAGCCACGGCGCTGCTCATCAGGGCTCTGGGCCAAATTTCCTACCAGCCTAAATCTGTTTGATGCCAAGAGAGTAACCCAGAGACGAATTGGACCTGATGGGGAGGGTTTATGGCCTTTGGTTCAGGCAGGAGAGCGGAGCTGTGCCAGCTGGGGTGTCAGACTGCGTGACTCAAAGGGGCTTAGGCACCTAAATCTATTAGGTGCTCCAAAAAAAAAGTGTTTTCTCATATTTTAAGATCAAATCATTCTTTTCCCCCCCCTTTATTTTTTTTTCCTGAAGGCAGCTCTGAGGGCCTCTGTTTACTATTGTTCTTAATCGAAAAATAACAGTAACAACTTGCGAGTACAAAGGGCCTTTTATGTTTCTGCCGAGGCTTTTATCTCCACACATTTTAGTAAGTGCTATATCAAAATCACCCCGCCCACCCCCGAAATTCAGTCATCTGTGCACTGCAGAGCAGCAGCTGGGTAACTGTGTGCAGGAAAGCTGAGCAGCAGCCCAGGACAGCCAGGGGAGGGGAGCAGGGTGTGAGGCTGGAGCTGACAGCCCCCCTCCAAATCAAACGTTACCTCAGAGCAGATGGGCTGAGCAAAGAGTTCAGCAGCCAGAAGCAGGTCCAAGCATTTATAGATTAAATATTACCAAAAAAAGTCTTGGCTGTGAGGGTGGTGAGGCCCTGGCACAGGGTGCCCAGAGAAGCTGTGGCTGCCCCTGGATCCCTGGAAGTGTCCAAGGCCAGGCTGGACGGGGCTTGGAGCAACCTGGGATAGTGGAAGGTGTCCCTGCCCATGGCAGGGGTGGCACTGGATGATCTTTAGGTCCCGTCCAACCCAAGCCATCCTGTGATTCTATGATTCTAATCAGCACCTTGGAAAGATCAGATTCCCACCCAAACAAGCTCCTTCAAAGCAGCCCCAGGCTGACCACTGGCTAAACATTGCAGGCTTTACCTCCTGAGAACACCCTGCAGGGAAAGGAAGTCTCACCAAGCCTGTCAGATTGCAAGGAGCACCTGGACAATGCTCTAGGTCAGATGGTTTGGTTTCAGGTAGACCTGTGTGGAGGAGGGAGTTGGAGTTGATCTTTATGGTCCTTTCCAACTTGGGATATTCCATAGTTCTATGATTCTATGAAGTGTTAATGTTGGAGATTGTGGCCTAACAAGCCTAAAGGAATCAGGGATTTATGTAGTTTATCCCAGAGAACAATTTGTGGGACAATAATGAGGCTGCTGGAGAGAAATTTTCTGAAACATCCTAAATTTATGGAAAAGAATAAACATCTCCCAAGCAAGCAAGGGAAGAGGGCACCATGGGCTGCTAATGGACATTGCAATGTTGAGGCAGAGGGAGGGCAGAGGGAGGTTTAGCAAAGGAAACCCTGGAAGAGGATGGGGCCGGGGAAAGTTCTAGGGGTGTGGATAGATGGGAAGGGCTGTGCCTCTGAAGCTGTCAGTGAAAAGCACCTGCAAAAAGCTTGTTCTGAAGGTCAGATCCTGAGCTGGGACTGCGTGACGGTCAAAGTAATGATTTTGACCACAGTGCCTAAGAAAAGTAAGGCACAGAAAACCTGAAAGTGAAACCAGAGCCTTTGCAGGCTGATATTCGCTGCTCTTCATTACAGATTCCAACCTGGGATGTCTTTAGAGAGACTTCCCACAGCCAACAAATGAAGCGAGTGGAAAAGAGGCAACCTGCTGAGGTGAGCTGTCTCCTGTCCCTGCTTTGGAGAGAACCTTTTCGTTCCTAAAAAGGGAGCAGGCATGTGGAGCCCCGTTAGGAAAGAAAAAGGGGCCAATTCCCTCATATTAAGCCTGTTATTAGGCTCAGAATCAAATTAAACCACAGGACTTTTCGCTAGCAAAGTGCTATTTTAAGGCTTATTAGACTATATTAGGATTGGCATAAATTTCCACTGACATAATACAGGCCTTTAATTGGATTTAAGGGCGAGGAGGCTGCATTAAACTAAAATCAGTCCTCGCAGAGGGAAATTGGGTATTCTCCTCACAACTCCTCTACTTTCCCCTGGCGTGGATCCCAAGCAGCCGAGCAGGCTGGGTAACCCATTGAAATCCAGATGCAATTGCTTATAGGCTCCTCTATCAATTTGATAAGCAAGCTGGCTGCCAAAACACACCACTCACCACTGTTTGTTAGCCAAAGCCTGGCTGCCACGGCCAGAGCTCTGCTTCTCTGGCAGCTCGGGCAGAAATGGCATTTTCTTGGCCACAGCCCGCCTGCCAGACTTCACGTGAAGCATTTGCCCGTGAAAGGTTATAATAACAAAAAATCTCAAAGCCGAGACCTTGACTTAACCTCCAAAGAGCTGAGAGCATCAGAGCCACAGGCAGTAATGAAAACATAACCCCGCTGGTCCCCCCGTGCTGGGAGCGGGAGGCAGGAGTCACTGCCGTGACCTGGCTTGTTTCATGTGTCCCCTCATTAGACACGGGAGGATCTCAGGAGCTCGGAGGTCAGGGGCTCTCTGTGACACATCCCTCCTTCTCCCCAAAAAACTGAGACCAGCCCTGAGACGAGCACAGACAGGTCTGGCACTCCCGGCATGTGAAACGTGGTGGGTTTTGCACTCAGCAGTCCCCAAGTCACTCTCCGCTGAAGAAGCTGTTGCAGGAATTAGTGATTTTTATTTTCTGTCTGCTCCTGAATCACCCACCCCGTGTGAAATATGGAAAGAAATGTGGAAACTCAGGAAGGAGAAAATAAAACTCACTGAAATACTGAGAGGGGCACCTTGGGTTTAACAGGGGCGCAGTGATCATTCATCCTGCACCTTGAGAGGTGTCTCTTATTGGGCACCTAAATGGGCCAGACTGGCTCTACCAAAAGGCATCTGAGCCCTTCTGAAGCCTCAGAGACACAGAGGAACCTTCCAGCATGAAAATATTACTTTGTACCTTGGTATTTGATGTTAGGAGCTGATCCATACCCTGGTGACATCTTGTGACAATTTTGTTAAACAAAAACCACCCATTTTTTTACAATACCAACCACTGCATGTCTGGCTGTGTCAGGGATGGGGGGCTCTCATAAAGTAGATCCTGCAAGGGGAAAGCAGTTTAAGTCCAGGTTCAGCCAAACTGAAGGTTTTCCTGACAGGATGCTTCAAGATCCATTCTTCCAAGGACATGGAGTTTCTAGATAATCTCCAGAGTCTTTCCTCTCCCAACCCACAACCTCTTACGTTTTGAGGGATGCTATCAGAGCTTCCCTTCTGAGCTCCCACAGTCAGCAGACACACGTGTCCATCACTAGTGGAATATTAAGAAAAGGAATGGGTTTTGGTGCTACTCTTCAAAGAAATTTCAAAGGACGCTCCCAGGTGGGGATGAACATTTTTGTAAAGTGGATTTTAGGAGAAATTTTGTTATTTCATGTTCCAGATGTGGGTGCATTTGTCCGTGTGTGGGGTGTGTGTGTGTGGTGAGATCTGACATGTCACAGCTCTGCAGCTGCAGCCCATTAGCACAAACATTGAGCTGCCCGAGAAGATTACGGTTTTCATCTGATGAAACAAACCTTATTCCTTTTCTAACAGCCTGGGGATTGCTTCAAGATGTACCTAGGGAGTTCAGACAGGCCAAATAGGGTTGATGGATCCAGGGTGGCAACACAGCCCAGAAATGCTCTGCGGCTTCCAAGGAGCCACAAACCTTTTGCTGTCACATCCCTTCCCAAATGGAATGGACACGGTTTTGTCCGTGCTGTCCTGCCTCCCTGACACTCACCCAGCCCAGCCTGAAGTGTGTGGGACCTACCTGCCACTCAGGGATGACTCAGGGGTCAGTAAAAGCCACAAAAGTGTAGCTGGAACTGGACAAAACCCTTTGATTACGCTGAGATCTCAATCTTTGTGTTGGCTTTAACCACATCCATCAGAAAAGCCCAGGTAACTTCACTGTGCAGTGCCCAGGGGAGCCAGAGGAAGGAAAAACAAAGCTGGGAACCTCAACCTGCTACTGAACATCAGGAATAAAGATGGATTTGCTGGTTTAGAGTTACCACTGTGAACTTGAGACCTAAAAGTCTCCCTGAGCAACCTCCCCTATTCATTTACCTTGCATGCAAACAACAGAGCAATGTTTGTAGGGCAGACATTGTGGAAAACGTGCCCTTGCTTTGGGGATTTATTTCTCAGAGGTTGTAGAGCTCTTTTCCCTTCAGTTTGGATTGAGAAAAGCTTGTTTGGGAGGTTTAGGAGTTTTTGGTGATCTGTGGAACTCTGCAGATGAGCCACAGACAGGCCGAGGAACGGACCTGCAATGCTTTAAAGTGGTTTCTGCAGTAAATTTGCTCTGATATGGGATCCTCTGGAAAAACACCATCCTGAAAGGGCTGCTCTGGCTCTGATCTCTGCCCTAGATGCTCCCACACCCTTTTGATCCAGTGAGAAACAGGTGATTGAATAGGAGGAGAGAGCAGGAACTCCAAGCAAGCAGGAGCTGCCTCCTCGGGGCATTCCTATTTTTAATGCTCCTCGTGATTCTGCACTTTCTGGCTCCAGATGGGACCCAAATACCAACGGATCAGGGAAAATGCTGTCCTCATGATATTCCTGAAGTAGCCAAAGTCAGGGAAATTGTAGACAGAAGATGGATTTCCCAGCTGTAGAGAAACTGGGTCAAACATGTGAACTTTTGGGTGCTCTGCTGTTGCCTATGGCCAGTTCTTGCCAGCAGTGCCAGGACTGGCCCGGTGCTCCCAGAAACCCAAACCATGAGGAGGGAGATGATTTTCCAGCTCTGCTGCATTAACAGATAGCTTTAGAGATGCCTCACCTACACCTTCCTCTTCTCCTCTGCCCTTGGATCTGATCTCAAGGCCTTCCTCAAGAGTCGAGAATGGATTTTCTCTATTTTGCAGCTGAATTCTGCCTCGGCAGGAAAACAGAGGCTGAATATTGAGTCCCATTTCTGTCAGTCTGCAGGCAGGACCCTCCTGGGACACAGGAGAAGTCCCATTGCTTGGGGCATTTAGAGTTAGGCTGGCCAAAGCTCCTGGGAGTCTCCGTGGGGAGACAATCTCAGCCCAGCCTCTGGAGGACGGAGCAGACCTAATAAGCCTTCCCTGTGTCTGATTTCTCTGATCCTCTTGATTAAAGTATGTTCATATCATTTGCATTTGAATTTGCTTTCATCCACCCCCCCCCTCCAATGCCAAAACGTGTAGGCAGGCGGTTCAGGAGATGATGTGTTTATGTAACTGCAAACTAGGTTTATAGCAGTTTAATTAGTAATATTAATAACGTCACCTAAGCTTAATGATGCCAATTATAACACAGTAAATATTTCTGTTGGATTACAAGTAGCAATATTGAAGGATGAACTTTCATGCTCGGTCAAACTTTCTAAACATATTATTTAAAAAGAGCGATAAGACAGTTTGCTTTTCACATGTGAATAGCTCTTTTAATCTCAAAAAAAAAAGGGGGATAATTATTGCAAATAAATATTTGCAGACAGGAAACACTGTCCCATTTGACAGCACCTCTCCTCTCCCTGCTTCTGCTTCTAAAAATTGGGAGGGGAGAGTGGGGTTGCCCAAGTGCACCAAGTGAAAACACCTTTTGGATGCCCCTAAAGCTGCTGGGATGCACAGAGGGGGAGAAAGGATCAGAGATCTGCAAGAGAGGAAGATCAAGATTACATTAATCTGCTTAAGATGTGCTGTATTCTTTTAGGAACTGTGGATGCAGAGGAGCCAGAGTTAGGAAAGAGCCTCTGGGTTATCTGGGATGGGTCTTTCATATGACTTCCACTTTGGCCCCAAGGCAGCTTTGGAAGGTGGCAGATGGAAACAGTTAAGGCCACTGAGAGCTGTTTAAAATCCTATCAATAACAGCCCATCTCTGCCCCGACCACATGTAGGATTACCCTTGGCACTGCCTTGCCTCTCAGGGCTGCTCAGGTCCTGCTCACTGTTTCCTGAGCCTGGTGAATTTGTCCCACCTCTCATTCCTATACCCAGATACACTCTGGATTGCCTTTGTCTGGGCCCTGGTAATGATCGAAATTGAAATCTTTGGGATAAGAGTTATCTTTAATACCTTAATGTCTTTGTCAATTATCTGGATGAGGAGACTGGGGCCACCCTCATTCACTTTCCAGACCACAGTAGGTTGGGTGGGAAGGCTCTGCAGAGGGATCCAGACAGGCTGGATCCATGGGCTGGGAACCATTGGATGAGGTTCACCAAGGCCAAGTGTTGTGTCCTTGGTCAAAACAATCCCATGGAGCACCACAGGCCAGGGCAGAGGGGCTGGAAAGCTGGGAAAGGCCCTGGGGGTGCTGGTGACAGTGGGTGGATATCCCCAGGTGTGCCCAGGTGGGCAAGAGGCCAATGGCATGTGGATTGTAACAGGAATAGTGTGGCCAGCAGGACCAGAGCAGTGACCATCCCCCTGTGCTGGCCCTGCTGAGGAACCACCTCGAATCCTGGGGCAGCTCTGGGCTCCTCATGATAAGAAAGCCACTGAGGGGCTGGAGCGTGTCCAGGGAAGGGAACAGAGCTGGGAAAGGGGCTCAGCCTGGAGAAAAGGAGACTCAGGGTGGACCTTGTGGCTCTGCACAACTCCCTGACAGGAGGGGGCAGCTGGGGGGGTCGGCTTCTCCCAGGGAACAAGGAACAGGACAAGGAGAAACAGCCTCAGGCTGGGCCAGGGGAGGCTCAGGTTGGATATTGGGAAATTCCTTCAGTGAAGGAGAGGTCAGGCACTGGAGCAGCTGCCCAGGGCAGTGGTGGAGTCGCCATCCCTGGGAGTGCTCAAAAGCCACGTGGATGTGGCACCTGGGGACATTGTTCCTCAGTGGGTTTGGCAGTGCTGGAGGAATGGCTGGACCTGAAGTTCTTTCCCAGTCTAAATGATTCTGTGATGAGATCCTTATTATACAAAATGATATCACAGAAGCAGATTGGCTGCGTCCTGACTGTGCTTCCTCAATATTCCCTTCCTAAACCTGGATTTACTAGAACTGCCTTGAGAAGCAAAGCACCATTCCCGTTTCCAGGAGGGAGCTGCTCTTTAGAGCTGCTCCAGAAGCAGTTCAAGAATATCATTTTCCTGCTGTTGCTCTTTGGTTTTTTCCCACATCACTTTTCTTCCCTGGGAACTTTCACATCCCACTTTTCTTGCCTCGATCCACACTTTCCATGTGACCCTGTTAATCAGCGGGAGCAGACCTCACTTCCACTTGTCTTGTGGAAACTGGGGGGAGTTTCAGCAGTGGTTCAATGAAATTATGCAGTGAGGAGGGAAAGGGAATCCTGTGTGGGGTCTGTTGCCACAGTTATTTGAGCTCTGGAGAACCCACAACTCGTGGGCTTGGCTGGAAACCACATCTCCAGGTCACAGCTTAAGACAAGGCACCCTCAGGAGGTGCCACTGATCACTGAGCTGACTGCTGTGCAAAAAAATGACAGTTCTAGAGGCCTAAAACACAGGGATGGGAATCCCAGCCTTAACACCCCCACTAGGGAAGCCAGCAGGTCCTGCAAAGAAACCCAGGAGTGAGCAGAACTCCCAGATCTGCCTTCTCGTGGCGATGTCCCCACTACATACATGACATTTTTCTCTCTCTGATTGCTGGGTTTTTGGTCTTGCCACACAAAGATGCGTGGTGAGGGAAGAGGAAAAGCAAAAGGGTCTGTGGAGGAGAAGGAAGGGGTAAGGGAGCAGAGGGAGGTAGGGAATATGTCTCTATCCACAGCCTCACCACACGATTTACAAAAGGGGGCAACTCATCATAAATAAGCTGGAGCTCCTGGGAACAGTGACCTAATCAAGATGTATAATTGCATGCCTTATCTAAATGAAAGCATCATTTCAGAGATGATAATGTGCATCACCGTGGATTCAACTGCTACAGAGTTCAGCACCGAAGGGTAATTATAATGTTTAACAAATATATTCCCTTTGGGGACCTGCAGTTAGAGATTCCATGTCCTGGTTTCCCCTCATGGTGCATATCTACCACCAAATTCTGAGGGTTTCCTCTCCATTCTGGAATTTCTTGTTGATCTTCTAAAAATGGTTGGCTCTTGTGCCATCCTGGAAGGTGAGAGGCAGAGATGACAGAAAGAAAAGAAGAGTTAACTAAGAGATGAACCAAGGAAGAAGCAGGTTTTAGAGAAAAGGAGAAACCAAGCACAGCAAACACCACAGAGATCTGACAACTTTGGGTTAAAGACTGTGACCAGACTCTTCCCACCCCACGAGGAAGGATGTTCTCCCCTCTAACAAGCTCTGCTGCCTGGATATTTGATACGATTCCTCAAAAACCTCTTTGTTAATTTTCTCCCCTTCCTTCTCCTCATATCCCTGCGGATTATTCCTGTCCCTCAGAGGGGAAAACACGGCTCAGATCGCTCCAGGTTGGTACCATGCAGAATTGATCTGCTACACCCAGCGTGGGAGAAGGTCTGACACAAACAGGTGCTTTTATATTTATGCCTCCTATTTATTTTTTTATATTTATGCAGAAGAAGGGCACAAAATAAGCAGAAGTACAAAACAGCTTCAGAAAAGGAGATATTGGCCCAGTAGCTTTTAGCCTGGAGAAGAGAGAAGTGATGAGGTGTCTATGAAATCACAGATCAGAGACAGGGAAGAGCAAACACATTTTCCTTTTCTAGCACGCAGGAGCAAAGGGATCTGGCAGAGGCAGCAGCAGGCAGCAGGTTGAAGACAAAAGGAGGGAAGCACTTTTTCATCCAGTGTGTAATTAAATTACAGAACTGGTCTGGGCAGGATGTCAGGCAGGCCAACAAAATATGAATGAATTAAAGAAAAAATAAATTAAAACTCAGATGATTGGAAGAGGATGAGTCCATTAAGGGCTATTAAACACTACTCAGGATATAACCTTCACCTCAGGAAGTCCCTACACCACTGTCTGCTGGAAGTTCACAGGATATCCAGGACAAGGATTATTAAGCTGGGTTTCCGTGTGCATCTCCAGCACGTGCTCCATGGTGCAGTTTAAGCACATCAGTGCTCACCACCAACATCTTTTGGCCTCTCCAGAACAAGGTCCAAGTGCCATGGAAGGTGCAGAGTGACAACAGAACTGCCCAAGGATGTTCCAGTTCTCCCTCAGAGGCACAGCCAGCACTGGTTGCTCCATGGAGATGCCTCAGAAAATATCCTAAAAACAGCCTGCCCCACTGAGCCCCTACTCTGCCCTGGGAGCATGAAAACCACCCCAAAAAATGTGGGCTATTGCAGTGGTGTCCTGGTTATCCCATGCTGGGAGTGGGATTGTCAAGGCACGGATGAGCTCAAGTCATTGCTGCTGTAGGGAGGGATGAGCCTGTGGAAAATAAATATTTTTTTATTTTTCTTTCTATTTTTTTTTTTTTACTTCATACATGATGGATGAACTCAGCAAGAAAGACAATCTAGTTTAGAGACAGATCTGTCAGCTGCAAAATAGCTGATCCTGCTTTGGGTTATTAGTTGGGAAAACAAAAATTGAGCCAGCACTGTAGTTTGAGAATCTTTTTAAAGCCACATTAATAAAAAAAGAGAGACAGAAAAACAGAGAGAAATAGTGTGAGAGGGGAGCTTGGTTAGATGAATAATTTTTGTGTCGTCTCCAACACTCTGATTAAAGCCTTGGTGCCTAAATCAAAGATACCAACAGCAACCTTAAAGGAAGACTGAAAACAATTTTGTGCGCTGCCATTTTTCCCTCTGCCTGTGTTTCATTATATAGAAAGTTTTATTTTGTCCTCTTTTGATCTTTGAGAGCGAAGAAGCAAGAGGGAGGTAGGGGAACAAAAAAAACCCAAAAAAAACAAGCCACAAAAACCAAAAAAAAGTGACACCAATCTTGTTTGCCTCCTTCTCCCTGCCTGCATCGATAACTCAATTGGATCAGAAGTGAAGCGCCAGCAGAAATGAGCTGAGCGCAGGCACCAAATGAAAACCAAATGCTGGGCTGCAAAAGCAATATTTCCAATAACACAAAATTGCTGGGCTGACTCCCCTCCCTGCCCCCATCCCGTCGCAGCCAGGCTGTTGTGGCCACCATTGTGCAAATTTTATCTGCCTCAGAGGGGACAGGGGCACTCTGCCTCTCGGCAGCCCTGGAGCTGCATCTCTTGGCACGAGACCGGCAACTCCTGTGGGAGACCAATATATAAATATTTAAATATAAATATAAACCTTGGCTCCCAAACGGATGCATGAGTCCACTTCCATCCCCAGCTCTGCTGCCATGTGTGTTGGACAAGTCACAAAAGCCCAGAATGGTTTGAGTTGGAAGGGACCTTAAAGCTCATCTCATTCCAACCCCCTGCCATGGGCAGGGACACCTCCCACTATCCCAGGTTGCTCCAAGCCCCATCCAACCTGGCCTTGGACACTTCCAGGGTCACAGCACTGCTGTCCACAAAGAATCACAGAATAGTTTGGGTTGGAAGGAACCCCAAAGATGATTTATTTTCAACCCCTTTGCCATGATCAGGGACACCCTCCACTGGACCAGGGTCACCCTCCACTGGACCAGGGTCACACACACGGCTATATTTGCAAATTAGGAACTGTGACACCCCTTCCCCTTTGTTTAACCTTTAAAAACAAATGTGCAAACTTCTTAAGAGTGGGAATTTTTAAGGTGTTCAGCCCTAATCCTAAAAGAAAAAACAAACAGGGAGGATTTCTGCTTTCAAACACCCTCTCTTTGCTCTCCATAGCATTGCAATTCATCTGCCATTGCTGGGACAAGGGTCACTGAACACACAAGAGGATGAGGGTGATTCTTCATCCCAACCCCACCCTCCCATGGCTGCTGCCATTTCTCCTCCCTCCTCTTTCCAGGTGTTCTCCTCCCAAGTTTTGTGGTAACTGTCTCATGTCTCCAGGCCAACCAGAAATCCCAGTTTTAGGGATACACGGTCCATCAATGTGTCGACCTCTTGTCCAAGTGACAAATTAAATGCTAAAATCCAAAGGGAAGGACTTTCTTACACACCCAAGTACTGGCCTGAGAATGTGGGTTAATGCCTTCCTGAATTTGGGATTCCTGTTTCAGGAAAAAAACCCCATAGATGTAAAGTCAAACACCATGATGGCAGAACAAGTGTCTGTATTTCCCCAAATATGCACTTTTTTCACCAATGACCACTGGATTTGCAATTCACAGAGTGGACAGAGAGTGCAGAAGACATTTCCCAATCCTTCATGCCACCTATCCAGGGACACAAACCCTTCATGACCCATCGACGCTCAGCAGAAGAACCACAAGCTTCAGACACAATCCAAGTTCTGAAATAGCAACCACCAGTTCCACGTAAAAAGTAATGGGATCTCTGCGGGTTTTTACTTCAGCACGAGGATTATCCCACCCAAAACCTGCCCCACAGTGGTCACAGCAGCCCCACAGCTTGCCACGGCCATGCCCTGTGTCAGTGGGGCCTGGGTGGCGATCAGGGTCAGAACTGGAAGGGCTGGAGTGATTAAAAGTTGAGTGATCACAGGGCAGTGATTCTCCCCTCCGAGAGATGCCGGGCGATCCGTCCGCGTGCGGGCCGGGAATTGTTTGGCCGTTCGTGTGGAGGGAGGGCTGCCAGCGGGAGGAATCCATTAGCATTTCGGTTGTTGCATATTTATGCTCCCAAACACGTGGAACAAAGAGGAGACACATCGGGGAGCCCTGCTTTGCCAAAAGCCCTCTGACACCTGCAGCTGCTCCCGGTGCTGGTGGCCAAAGCCAGCCCAGCTCCCGCTGCATGGGACACGCCAGGTCACTTGTCCCCCTGGGAGCCTTTCCACGCTGCTGCCACCCCGGGGGGTTTTCCCACTGCTTGAGGAGCACCCTGGCTGCAGTTTTGTCCCCTGATTTCTCATGCCACTCATGGCACAGGGGGTAGATGAACCCCTTCTTCCATGAATGATCTGATGTCTCATCCCTGGACATCTCTGAGCAACCCAGGTTCCTCCAGCCTGCCCTCGGGTGGTCCCACTTTGAGGAAGACCCAGCTGCACAGGGAAGAGGATGCAAACAGGAAAACAGCATCCATCTCTAACCAAGTGTTCATCCAGCTCATCCCAGGGATAGAAGGGCTGTGAGATAACAGCCCAGGAGACTGATACAGGAGATGTGCTCAGAATAGCACGGATCCCACAAAAGCACAGCGGTACATTCTCCCGCTTTTCCTCTCTGGAAGTTCATTAGGAAGGGAAAGGAAATGACCTTACGCCCCGAGAAGGTCTCGTGGACCTTGTGAGGGAGCAGCAAGGTCTCCACAGGAGCTCTGGCATAGGAAGAGGCAATTGTCTCATTAGTTTGAGTTGTATGTTTGTTTTTCTGACCACTGCTGCTCCTTTCAACTCTCCTCGTCCCCTCAGGCAAAAATCACTTGCACAGGCTGTATTAAGCTTTGCACTAAGCCTCCTCTTTGATTACAATTCCCAGCAAACCACCAGGGCGCAAGAAACATAATTAAATACCTTGCTTGCTCTGTAAACAGCCAATCCCCAGAGAAGGCAACCCAGGACTCCCCAGATGAGCTACCCAGAAAAAGTCTCCCCAGCTTCAAGGTGAGACTGGAGAAGCCATAGCAGTTGCATTTCTGTCCCTCAGACACGATCCCACCGGGCCATGCAAAATGCCAGGAGTGGAGTAACCCAGAAAGGATAAAAGAAACCGTTCAAGCGATAAGTGACTCAAACTGATAAAAAGTAATAACTGTGCAAAGTGCGGAGCCAACGCTCGTTCCCTGCCCTGAATGCATTGCTTTGAACATAAAACTCATCAAAAGCATTTAGTTCTCATACTATTTCTCCAGAATGCCTAATCTAATATCTAATCTGTTTCCGACAAAGCCCTGGGAATGGCCTGAGAAGGAGCGCAGATGTAATCCAGCAGTGCTACAAAACCCTTCCTCACTAGAAGAAATACAGAACTGTGTTAGAAAATCCTCCTCAGACTTCACCTATGTGGAATACTGTCAGGGAATGCCAGAGGTTTCCCTGTCGCTGTCTCTGGAGAGCCTTCCCACAGCTCCCAGCCACCGAAGGGATCTCAGGAGGATAATTAAAGCAGCAAACTCGAGGCAGAGTGATGTGTGGATCAGAGCACCTGTGGGAAGTGCTGGAGGGATGCTTTATGGAGAAGGGTGAGGTGAGTCTCCAAAGACTGGGCTGATCAAGCACATGGTTTTTAGTCAATTTTGGTGACTTCCACAATTATCTGAGTGAAGGACATAAAACTAAGGGGAGGAAAAAAACCCAGAAGGATCCTCAGGCTTCATGAAGGAAGTTCACAAGTTCACCAGGGAAGATGAATTATGGAGTTTTTTCACTTCCATCTGTGACTTCCAACAGTCAGTGCCAGTCTGGATTTGTCCCTCTTTTTGATAATTCCACCACATCATCAGCTAAAGAAATCTGCTGGAGTCCAACCAGAGCCACTTTTTGAGAAGAGCCGAGACTGTCAGAGGTCCTTTGACGTCCCAGAAATGGCTTGGGATGGGCACAGGCAGTTTGGCCAGGGCAAAACAGGATACCAGGTGTGAACATGAACTGCATGGAGCCATCAAAGAGCAGAACTCCAAAACTGCCCCCAGGAAGGGGATGTCACCTCCAGCTCCAGCAGACCTGTACAAAGAGATTTCTTCAGCCCTCAGCAAAAGACCTGTGGTGCTTTCAGAGCCAGCCATGACATGGTTTTTGGCCTGGTTGACCATGAAGTCCAGATGTTCTCCAGAACCTGGGAAAACCTCACTGAACAACATCTTCAAAACGTGGAAGCAGGAGGAATTTGGGAACAACACCCAAAACGTTCCCCTTGACAGGGGAACACACTTTGCTCTCCCCCATGTCATCCTCTTTCCCTCTGGGAAGGTGGAGTGCATGACCCACCAGTGTTTAAGATGCTGATGGGAATCTTTGATGCCATTGTGCTAATTTAAAACTTCTATGGGGCCTTCCTTAAACAATCAAACATTTGGGGTGATGTGGTTATTAATTGCCTTCTCAGCTGTTGCATTAAATAACGAGACACCCATATGGGATCGGGGGAGGGGGAGGCCACAGTAGCATAAAGGGAAGGAAACCAGGGAAATGTGAAACTTTCATGTGAGATAAGAACCTCATAACACTGTTATTATATCCCTCTGCAGTCAGGCGGTCTCCTGGTTTTAATAAAATCTCATTTTCCTTAAATTTTCCCATGTGGCCAACGTATTATGTGTGGAGTTTAATGTAGCAGGATATGATCTAAACTTAGACTCAGGTGGTCCGAGCCCTCTGGAACAGACAGGCTGGATTGTCAAGCCCTGATGGGGAATATAAACAGCAATAAAAAGCTCTTCCCTTTTTTTTTTTTCATTTCTTTCTCTTTTCTAAGATCTGAAAAGACTTTACTATATTCAATTAATGATCCAGCCAGCCTGACCAAATCAAAGAGACATGCATGCAGCCGTGAAGGGAGGGAGCACAATCAACACTCGCTTTTCCTTGTTGGAAGCAACAAAGAAATGAAAACTAAAAAAAAAAAAAAAAAAAAAAAAAAAAGTATCAAGATTTTTGCAAATGATTGATTCCTGCGTTTTGGTTGGATTTTGAAATTATTTTTATTTTCAAGGGTATCTGTTTCTGTGAATCTCTCCAGCTCTATTCCCCACAGAACTCCTTTAGGTTTTCATTAGGATAGGGGTATCACGTTCATTAGGATCACTGGTCCTGATGAATTCATTTCTGTTGTCACATACGATTCCATAAGTGGATTTCACTTATAGTTCCAAGAGCTATAGTTCTGTCACACAGCATCACTCAGCAGATCTTTAAGAAATATTCCAGAAATGGGATGGATTTCAGTACAGAGAAACATTCTCTGCCACAGCTCCACCCAAGAATATGGAGGCATTGTGTTTTTTGGTTTTCTTGGTTAGTTATCAAGGATGCATTCCATTAAATTGCATGTCCCTAAGAGCAGCTCACCAAGAGGAATTTCCAGAGCTGATGCAGCACTGAAGGAAATTCTTTGTTCTGGTTGTAAAGCTTAGTCCAGCCAAGTTCTGATTTTATTTGCAACATTTCCTGCCCTGTGCTATTCCTCCACACGTTTCCAGGAGGCAGATCCAGGTTGTTGCTGCAGAAGGGAGAACATAGGGGGCAGCTAAACAAGACATAATGGATTTGTGGTGCCCTGCTGAGCATCGATTTAGCAATTTCTGGCCCTGGCTGCAGCCTTCCAAATATAGGATCTCACAGTCAGATATCCTGGGATTAACTGGCAGGACTTCCTGGGTCTGCATTGACTGGTCATCCCAGTCAAGGTCAAAACAGGTCCCTTCAGACCAGGACACAGTGGAAAAGGAGCCCTCTCAGAGCCTGGACTGTGTGGTGGGGATATTTAGGGTGCAGTAATTGGGATCAGGTTGGTGAATACGGGCTCAAAGGAAATGCCCAAGCAAGGAAAGGTGACAAATCCTGAGTACCCATCTGCTCTGACCACAAAGTTTCTGACAACGTGAGGGAACTTCTAGCTCCTCTTTGAAGCCAGCAAGACACCATCCTGCATGTGGAGGTGCGTAGCTCAGGACGCTGGAACAGGATGCCCAGAAAAGTTGTGGAGTCTCCCTGTCTGGAGATAACCAGAACGTGCCTGGATGTGACTCTGTGCAATCTGCTCCAGGTGATCCTGCTTTAGCAGCAGGGTTGGACTTTATGATCTCCAGAGCTCCCTTCCAGCCCCAACAATTTGGTGATTCCGTGAGGCAGAGGAGGGTTAAATGTCAGGATCTGTGGCAGAGGACTCAGAGGGTCCTGTTTTCCTGCTTCCAGTGTTACTTTGCAATAAGATATGGACACTTGTGGAGGCAGCACGTCTCCACTGGAAATCCAACAATCCTCAATGATTCCCTCAGAAGCCAGGCTAATTTGGAAGCTCCCTACTTCCAGCTGATGTTCCTGAGCCTCCCTCCTGTCCTGGAGAAAACCACCACCTCCACCACGGCGCCCCTCCATACAACTGCAAGAAGAGGAACCAAGATGGTGCAGAAAACAACAGCCTAAAACACTTCCCAAAAGCAGAACCACAGTTTTAAGAGGCACCTTGGTTCTTTCAGCTTGGAGGAGACTGAGGGGAGATTCATCAAGGGCTGCAGGTTTCTCCTGAGGTGCAGTGGAGGGGCAGCTCCGATCTCTGCTCTCTGTGACCAGGGACAGGACCCCAGGGAACAAATGGAGCTGTGTCAGGGAGGTTTAGGTTGGATATCAGGAAAAGGTTCTTCCCCCAGAGGGTGCTGGGGCACTGCCCAGGCTCCCCAGGGAATGGTCATGGTCCCAAGGCTGCCAGAGCTCCAGGAGTGTTTGGACAAAGCTCCCAGGGATGCACAGGATGGGATTGCTGGAGTGTCTGTGCAGGGCCAGGAGCTGGACTGGATTATCCTTGTGGATCCCTTCCCACCCAGGATATTCCCTGATTGTGTGAAACTGCAGCTGCCATTTATAACACGGTGTTTTGAAGATACCAAGTGGACAAAGGTGCAAAGAGGGCAGGACTATCTCATGTCACAGGAAGAGAACAATGATCTTCAGAATGAAATCCCACCCTGCTCCTTGCAGAGCTGCAATAATTACTGCAAACCAGAAACCCTCTGGTCTGTGTGGTTTATACCCACGTTGTGCTTCTGTAAATGGTCCTGGTCAGCAACAGATGGGACCTTTGGGGACTCATCAAAAGCTGCAGATATTTTACATCAGAGCTGGGAATTGCACCTTGAACTCCTAAATTGCAGCCCAAAGCATTAACCAGGGGCTCATCCACTTATATTAAAACAGTGGAAACATTGCCTCCCTGAGGACTTGTCTTCTGGAAAAACTCACTGCCTTTAAATTCACACTCTGTTATGCTCTGGAAGAACGTTCATATGTCAACAGCTAAGCAAAAATGATTAAAGATAACTGTTTCCTAGTCCCCCGATCGTAAAAAAAAAAAAAAAAATTAAAAAAAATAATAGCATCAGACAAAGACAACCTTAAAATCCCTTTTTCCATTTCCTACATGAATAGACACAATGGGGTACCCCGAGCCCGCAGCATTCCCCATCAACCTGCTGAAACAACTCATTCAGAGTTGTTTCAAAATACGTCTGGAAGGAAGAAAATCTTTTTGAATGAGCACCTTTCAAGCCGTGTCAAGTGAACACAGGCTTTGTAACCGAAGGGGCGTTGAGCAAGATGCAACTCATCAAGACTCAGAATTGTACGGCTTAGATCTGAGGCCCGGGAGGCCGTTGCCTTCCAGATAAAATGCTCCGAGGGTTTTGATCAATCTCAGATAACGCTGAACCCCAAGAGGGAAAATTAGTAAAAACTGGTCAACTGATCTCCCAGTCTAGCAACAGCATAAGAGCTAATCTCCCTTAATCTGATTCGATGGACTCGACTTAACATCCCCTGCCCTTTCATTCTTCATGGGGGAATGGCGAGGGATGAAATCAGCTCCTTTCCGCTCTCTGATTGCGCTCAGGTCGTGCAGACCTTACATTACCCCGTCCTCTCCCACCCACAAAGTGCCACCCCAAGACCATTCTTCCCCCGCCATCTAAGGTTTCACCCCACCTGGTAAACAGGGAGCTCTCCCCTCCGTCCCCCTGCTGTTGCCCCCCACGCTTTGAAGTCTCCGGGAGCTAATTAGATCACTTGATTGGAGCAGGAAAAGCGGGATACAGCCTAGAGCAGTGTTTGCTTACGGGGGAACTCGTCCTGCCTGCGTGCTTGCTCTTCATCAAACATGAATGTCAACAAAACCTCACTTTCCTCTTTCATGAATTTTGAAAGAGCTCTTTCTGGTTTCTATTTTTCCTATAATTTTTTTTTTCTTCATTTCTTCCTCCTCTTCCCCTGGGATTCCCAGAAGGGAAACGGTTGAGTTTTATTACAGAGGTCACTACATCAGGCCTGTGAGTTTGATGGTCCACAGCCTTCCTCGTTGCCTCTTGACCCCCTATAAAATTATTATAAAAGCCTTTCACGTGACACCAATCATACAACAACCCCCCACGAGAAAGGATGAGCACAGGCTGCACACAGACCCCAAATGCAGCAAGGAAAAGGAGCTACAGATCCCTGGGAAGAAGAAAAGGGCACGTTTCCCTTCCAGAGAGGCCAGGCACATCCCTGGATGTTTAACACCAGTTAAAGCCATGGATGAGGACATCACCTGGACAAGGCAGTCTCTGAATCACATCCTAATGAGCCATAAACGATGAGAAAGTTGTAAACAACCAGGCTGTGAAATTGCAACTTTTGCATCTGAATTCTCCCTCTCTGCAGTGCTGGGATTGAGTTACTTTGGGCACTTTCTTCTGCAGGGATGATAAGATGAGGTCTGACTGATTTCAGTCGTTTCAGGGTCTTATTCTAACAGATCTGAGCTGTATTATTGAGAGAGTTTTCCAGACCCGTGAGGAAAATTTTAATTCCAAACAAGAAAAAAAAAATGTGGAAGACTGGGGATACTTTTTTAAATTGTGACTTTTCTTTAAATCGCACCAAATTACATTTTTACCTTTATCTGACAGCATGGAGATAATATTTTACAGCACACAAAGCCCTCATTAGGAGAACTTTTCCACTTAAAAATTAGGCTTTCGCTTTTCATTGCTTCTTAATATTTTTTTTACTGAAAACTACCTCATCTTTATTCTTCATTTATCACCCTCTTTTGTTACAAATACCAGTAGAGCAGCTCCCCCTACACACACTTCTCCCATTACCACTTTGTTTCTATTGCCCTTTCTCTGTTTATTGATTACAGCAAGAGCCACTCTATTTTTTTTTTCCTTTTTTTTCCCCTCCTGTTTTTTTTTTAGTGGATATATATCACTGAGCCTTACAGCCACAAAGAACAGGCATTTTGAAACTGGTCTGAGCTCCACATGCTGAGTGGGCCAACGAGGATTTAATTCAAAGGCTCCTAGAATCAATACTAGCCTTTGACTTGTCCTTATTTTATCCTTGTTGATGGTTGATGTCTGTTGTCAAAACTCCTGGAAGGCGTCTGCTGTGATTTGCTGTAGTGGCTGTGGAGACTTTAATGAGCAGAGTTGTTCTTATATTTGAGATCACCTTCAAAATCCATTACCTGCTCTCACTAGAGAGATCTTGGAAATCTTCCACATGGAGAAGCAACCAAACACCTCCTGTTACGCCGTTTTCTCTTTTATGGTTGGAGTTATCCCTCCTTAAATTGGCCACTTTGCAGCCCACAGCTCTCCTGACCCCTTCTACCACCCCTGAGGAGCTGTGGGCAGGGTTTGGGGACACCCAGCCTCCTGCATCCCTCAGGTTCCGAGCCGGCAGGCCCGAATTTCACATTGGTCTGGTAGTTTTTCACAGGAATATTTCAAAGAGCATCCCAAGCTGACAAGGAGCCATTATCCTCATCGCTCTACCCGGGAGACAATCAAAGGCAAAGATTTGCCCCAGGAAACATTCACTGGTGAGTCACACACACAAAACCCCGTTCCCAGCTCCTGGCCTAGCGCTGGCATCACGCTCCACAAGCAAGAGAACTTAAAAATCTCCCTTTAAAGAGCGGGTTAAACCCATCCCAATTCTGCCTTTATTCAGACAGAACCGCCCGACCTCTGATAAAAGCCCAAGATGAGACTGGATCTTTATCACCCTGTTTTGGTCTGCAGCCCTGAGCAAGCCGAGAAACAACGTTTTTTCTGGCACTTGTTTCAACTGAGCCATAAAAACTCTCACACCAGCCCCGACCACGAGCCCTCCTGTTTGTTGAACGGGTGCGTTCCGTGTAATTTACCTTCTGCTTAATCGTTCTCATGCACACGTTAATTGTTCTCCTACATGAGCAGGATACTAATCGGGGCTCAGATAACCCCTCCATCCTACTTTACATGCTGGTTCACGCTTTCCCTTATTTTAACTGGAGCTGGTTTTAATTCCAGTTAGGAAATTGATTATTCACACTTTTATTTGCCTTCTTTAGGAAGAAAGCGCAAGGAGCGCGAGAGGAATTGTAAATGCCTGGGTTAAGACCACGAATGGAAACCCTGCATGTCAATGTGTGCGTGTGGACGTGTTGTGGGCAGGAAGGGACAGGCAGGGAAGTGTCCCCATCGTGTTCCCGATCAATATTTGGGATGCTTTCTGCAGCAAAGGTGCTGAGGCCAGGTCAGCAGGGCAGGGAGGATACAAAGCTTTTTAGGCTGGCAGAAGGGCTGCAGGCAATCAGAGAAAAAAAAGTCTCGACCCAGCACTTAAACTGCTTTGTTTTTGCATGCAAAGCCTGTGCAGGTCTCAGGGGTTCTGAAATTTAGGAGAGCAGCTCAGCTTGGGGACATCAGAAATGGAAGAGGGGCTGTGCACCAGGTGGGTCGGTGGAAATGGCCATGGAATCATAAAATTGTTTGGGTTGGAAAGGACCTTAAAGCTCCTCTAATTCCAACCTCCCTGCCATGGAAGAGCATCTTCCACCAGGCCAGGCTGCTCTGAGCCTCATCCAGCTTGTCCTTAAACATCTCCAAGGTCCCCTGGTCTCAGTCACCAGAAGGGACGTGTGGGGCTGGTTTGTTCTCAGCTCCTGCTGGGGTTTGCTTATGAACAAGTGGGTGTTGAAGCAGATATTCTGATCCCAAAGCCCTCAGTGACCCCTCAGACCTCATAGCTTTGTCTAGAAACCCTAAACTCAGGCTCCACTGTGCTTTCCTTCATCCTGAGCTGGTCACTCATCTCCTTGAGGCAACAAAGAAATGGCCAGCTCTGTGCATCATCCACCTGAGCTCTTTGAGATGGGATGAGGTGGTTTCTGTTCAGAAATTCCCATTCATCCCCATACAAAAGTATGGGATGACTGCACCCTATGGAGACATCACAAGGCTTTTGGAGACAGCCTAGGCTGCATGAGATCTCCCCCAGGGTATTGGAACTTTTCCAAGGGGGTTACAGAAAGCAGAAGGAGGCAAAAGGATCTGCTGAAAAACTCACGCCAGGAACAGATTTCAGCTATGGAAAGTGGAAAGGTACTGGCTGTGTCCAGAGAAATCCCCCCCAAAAAATGTTTCTCTGTTATGCAGGTGGCTCATTCAAAGCTGCAATTTAAGTTTATCCTAACAAATTCATGCTCCTGTGCAGCCTGAGGTCTCCAGATGAACACCCCTCATTACATGGCAGAGCGAGTGGTGGGAAATATGGCATCGTGTCATTCTCTCTCAAATGAGGAAAATTGCAATTCTCTGGCAAATTGGAGGCTGTTGTTGCTGGAGCAAAGGAGGACAAGCGACCAAACCACAGCAATCACCAATCCCAGCTGGTATATTTTCTTTTCCAGTATTCTTCTCCTCCTTCTTTATTTCATTGGTTTTTTGCTTTTGATACAAATACCAGAAATCTCTGCATACTCCACATTCTTCTGAAAATAAAACCTGCTCAGTAAAAAAGCTGGCTTTGTGCTGAAAACAACAATAATAATAATAATAAAGAACGAAGCTATTTTAAGCAGATAATGCTTGGCTGGCTCTTATAAAATCCTAGAGGAAGGATCCAGAGCCTGATTCTGTGTCCACATGCATGGACAGCCTTGGCTTCCTCTTGCACACTTGAATCCACCGAGGTCAAATCGTCAGCCTGGTTACATGATGCAGACAAACTCCACCCTTGGGATAAGAAAACACACCAAAAAAGGAACTTTTCTTTCCTTTTGACCTGCTTAAGTCTCAAAGCCAGGAGTCAGAAGCCAGCATGATGCATTCACCAGTATCCAGCTATTTCATCTCTGGCCGGACACGCTCCGATGAAGTAACAACAGCAGCAGAGCCCAGATGCATTTGAGATAGGCTGGGTGTCCCTGTGCAGAACCCAGCACAACCCCACTCCCCGAGCCTGGCAGGGGCAGCAGCATCTTTATTTCAATCTGGTTTCTACTTTTCTGGTTGAATGCACCAGGAAGTTCCATTATCAGACGTGGAATGTTTGGCGCCGCTGAACTGGAACCGTGTTTCTGATATCATCGACCATTAGGAACCAGGCTTTGCTTGTGATTTCCCAGGCACCTTCAGGTCTCTATTAAACAAGAGAGGACTAAAACTCCTGGAAGCTGTGGGGATTTGAGGGCTCCTGCACTGCCTGCACGGCCAGGCAAGTCTTTCCCTTAAGTGTTTACAATATGCTTTAAGCTCCCCTTTTAGTAACTTGATTTTTCAAGCAAGTAGTTGAGGACACAAAGAAATGCTCTTTCCTGCTCTCAGCAAGCAACACTGCCAGGACATATCCTGTCCTTTCACTCCCGTTCCCTCCAGGCAGTGTATTGCCAAATCCCAGTGGGATAAAATTGCTTGGATGTGGGCTGAAATCTCAAAAATCAAATCCATTTCCTCCAAATGGCTGCAGTTTAGAAATGCCAAATTCTGCCTGAGCTTTTCCTCCCCCTCCCAGACTGGAAGCTGACCAGCAGGCAAGGAGTTACTTTGACAGAAGTGGAGGTGACAGCATTGAGTCCATAAAAAACCAACATCTGCCCTCAAATTTCCCTCGAAGTAGCAGATATTTTAGGTACTGTCTGCAGACAACAACCCTCTCTAAAGAACATCTGCTCTGGTGAACACCAGTTATGAGTTCTCCTGGAAACCTCTATAAATAACAATGCACTGAGGGCTGGGTAAAACCTCATTAAATTTGGAAAGCCTGAGAATTGCTCTTTGCTCAGCACCCAGGAAGGGGAGGAAAAGAGGAACAGTAGAAGGCAATGCCCAAAACTAAATCCATGTGCAGTGTCAGAATAGGAGCCCCAGAGGCCAAGCCCGATGGGAAGGCACATGGATTCAGATGCTGGGGATTTGATGAAGTGCCAGAGACATAAAGAAATCAGGCTGGGCTCCCCATAGATAGCTGGAAGGCTGGAGAGAAAGTTTTTAGGCAAAGTGTTAACTAGAAAAAGGAACCACAAGCAACTTTACTCCCCTTGTTTGATTGCCAGACGTATTCAGGGAGCAGAACTTTATGCATCCTTTCTACGAGAGTGGGATTTCATCAAAGGGATAATAACTGCATCATCAATTTCTCCTTTGAAATGAAACCCAAACATTGCCTGAATGCAGAAGCCAACAGCAGTAGCAATAACAGTGCTGGAAAGAAGTCTGTAATTGCAATGCCATAAACCATAATCTTTGTTTTAGAAATAACACCTGCTCTCCAAGTGACTTACTCTCCGTGGTGCCACCTCTAGAAACTCCCTGCTAGCGGTGGCAGCCGCCTTAGGAGCTCATATAAAACGCTCAAGCACCCCTGCCTCGTGAAAACATATTAACTAAATGGAGCTGCAGGCTTCATTCCTCTTTCCTAGAAGATGATTCCTGCCTCCAGCTCCACTCCTCGTAATTTATTTCCCCTTTTTAAGTGCTGATATGCACGCTGCTACAGAAAAAAAGAAATGTTTTTTCTGATTATAGTGGCAGAGAGAAGGCTGCAGAGCTGCTTTGCTGCTCTGCATGGGAAACTTTAGTTCACTTCTCTCCAATGAAGATTTCTTTTTTATCTCCTTCGGGTGTTTTCGTTTTTGGTTGGGTTGTTTTTCAGTTGGTTTGGGTTTTTAGTTGAAAGCTCAGACATACTTATTATCCTCTCCATCAAGCAACCTCACAGCTGCGAAAATGAGGGGAAAGTTATTAGCCCAGAGAGCAACAGGGACTTATTTAAAGCAGGGAAGGAAGAGGGTTTGTGCAGCTCGCTGGGAGAGGGCAGGAATGGAGCAAATGACTGCTCTGAAGGGGGGCAGATGGAGTTCAAGCCACTCCAGAGTTCAGGGCAAACTGAGCTGAGGATTTGTGGAAGGCGCTGGCTCGGTGGTCTGGGCTGCAAAGCTGCTTTTCCTGCTCCTCATTCATCTCCCTGGGTCCATCACAGAGTATCCCGAGTTGGAAGGGACCCACAAGGATCATCGAGTTCAACTCCTGGCCTGCATAGGACACCCCCAAGAATCCCACCACGACTCTGACATGAAAATCATGGAAGTGGGATTGCCTTTTTAATCAGGAACATGGTAAATCAAGAGCCTCTGCATGAATTGGCACTACAAAAGGGCACAACCCTCTGCAATCCCTGGTGATTTTCTGTACCCGTCCCTTTTTCCCAGAGCTGCCAGTGGGAACCACCATCCAGTTGCCAAACCCTTCACCAAGAAAACTTGGGTGTAAGAGCTGAATCTCATTCTTGCCTCAGTTGAGTCTGCCAAAAAATTTCTTGTTGACCACAAGGCTTCCAATTGTGTGCTTGGAAACCCCCCTGTGGTTTGTGAGACTTTACTGGGATAATATGAAAGAGAGAAAAAACCTCATGGAAAGAAAGGAGGGAGTGGCAGGTAGATGCTGCCTTTGCAGAAGGAGGGGAGGATTTTTGGGATTGGAATAAAACTCACCCAATGTTGCTGCAAGAAAACTACTCTGCACATTGCCTGGAGCCTCCCAAAGTAACAGGAGTTTCCCACTGACTTCAAAGGGCTGTAGACAAAGCCCACAGAGAGTTTTTCACTTCCCTGTGCCAACAGAAAACCGAAAATTGCAGGAACTGAAGCAAATCTTTTCTCCTCCATTTATGATATGCAGGGACTCCCCAGATGGGCTGCTCCTGCATGGTACAATTTTAGGAGAGGCACCAGGAAAATGGACTTGAAAGGAAACTTGGAGTTTATCCACAGAGCACGTAAAGCAAAGTAGAGGTGACTCTGGAGCACTGCAGAATCCAGGCTTAAGATTTAGGGTAAGTCTGGACCCACTGCTTCCCCTGCCTTATTCTGTGCTTGCCTTTGAGCAGGGTCAGCAATTCAGGAGGACTGAGTCAAACTCAACAGTGAAACCAGAATGTCAAACAGTCATGGGAAGCCTTTTCCTTCATGAGGTTGGAATAACAGCCAGGACACACCTCAGTGGAGGGTACTGACCCAGTACCCTCCACTGACTTAAATACTGACCCATGGGATGGCTCCTACAAATCACAGAATCACAAAACCATTTAGGGTGGAAAAGCCCTCAAAGACCATCGAGTCCAGCACTGCCAAGCCCACCTCTAAACCCTGTCCTGTGAACCAAACCCACCCAACCCTCTGCTCCCAGGGCAGGTGTTCTCCTGCCCTGATGCAAAGGACCAAGCCCAAGAGTGCACCCTGGTACTCTTGCTCCCCATGGGGTCACACCACCAACCCCAAAGTCTCAGCTCCAGCTTCCTCCTCCTCCTCTTCCCGCAGTGCTGACAGAACTGATGTGGCCTTTCTTTGCCTCCAGCCCCAGTGCTCTTTTCCCAGCTCCCTCTGTGGGACTTTTGTTCCTCCCGACAAAGGGAGATGCTCTGTTCCCCAGCCAGGGAGCTCCTTTTCCCGTCTGGGTCCTGATGAAAGGAGAGACACTTGAAACCAGCCCGGATGGCTCTGGCCCTGTTTCTAATTAGCACATCATCTGCTCGCTGCTAAAAACAGCCGCCCGCATGTGTGCCTGCAAGGGGAGCTGCTCGCAGCAGCATCTCCCTCTCCAAGCAGCCTGGAATCAGCCTGGCTGGGCCACCTGGACACTCACCAGGGCATCTGACGTGGTTTTGTAGCCCCAACCCAGCCATGGGGCATCCAGCAAAGCCAAGCAGGGCGATTTTCCCCCAAGGGGAAGCAGCTGAGCAGGCAGACTCCTTGTCCCTTCCAACCAGGGAGCTCTCCAGGCCATCAAGTCTCCTGAGAGTTTCTCTCCATGCTTCAAGTCTCATGTTGGGATTCCTAGACTGTGTCTGGGCACTTCAAATTGACACCTAAACTGCTTTTACACAGGGTACAGATCATGAAGGAGCAAACTGGGATGGGGATTTACAGTGGGATTTTTAGCTGGAAACAACAGTTTGGTCATAGAATCATTAAGGCTGGAAGAGACCTCTAAAATTAAGTCCAACTATTATCCCAAGGTGTATGTTCTCTCCCATTTTGATTCATTTCTTTTCTTTACAATAATGTCCTGAACCTACCTACCTTCCTTCCTTCCTTCCTTTTTTTCCCCCCCTTTTTTCCCTTTTTCCCCTTTTTTTCCCCTTTTTCCCTTTTTTCCCTTTTTTTTTCCTCTCCTTTTTTTTTTTCCCAAAATCCATTAGGCAGCACAGCAGGAGCTCAGCCATTGAGAAACTTTCTGCGATACAAAAATATCGTGTGCCGTCTCAGGGAACAGATATGTGTGGGAGAGAGGTAATTACTGCTCTCTGTATCTGGCTCTGGCTCTGGAATTAATCCACGGAGAGCACTGAATTAACTTAAGACCAGGGAGATCTGAGGATTGTTTCTGGCAGTCCGTCCCAGCGATGCTGGACCTGGTGTGAGCCTCTGGACAGGAGCCAAGGCTGACTGAGAGCCAAAGGCAGGTCCTGCTGGAACACAGACAGGCTCTGGGAGGGATGTACATGAGCAATTAGGGGAGATTCACTGTCCCATCCACCTTTCCAGATCATAAAGAACCAAAAAATCAGGCTGAATGTTAAAGATCTGTCCTTAAATCTCCGCTAGGAAGAGAGATGAGGGTGACTAGGAAAACATCAGAAGGGAAGGAAGAGTCAGGTCCAGGTCAGCAAGGCAGCATGTAGGACCAGGAAAAGGATTATATTGTCTCCACCCTGTCTCCTATTTCAGATCTGAGCCCAGTCTAATCCAGCCTCTCCTGAGCTTTATTTCTACAGCAGCAGTGAAGAGAGATTTTTTATGTTTTTACTGTGAAACAGCCACTGTGCCCAGTGAAATCTCTGTTTCTGTCTGGAGGGAAGCAGGAAGGGGACCACAGATGGCAAATCTCTAGTGGGAGGTGTCCCTACCCAAGGCATGGGGACTGGGATGAGATGGTCTCTAAGGCCCCTTCCAACTCAAACCATTTTAGGATTCTATGAAAAAGAAGCAAAGGTTCAAAGAAAGGACAAAGGGTGAATGGTAAAATTCAGATATTTGGGTCCTATTGTCTCTCCAAAGCTTGGGTCTTCTTTAAACTGAGGAATCAGAGATGGGAAGCATAAATTTGTATCTGTATTATAGTCTTGAATTAATAATTTCATTATAGTCTTGAATTAAAAATTGAGTCAATCCTGGACTTTAGGGCTGTCAGGTAGATATTGGATGTGCTCCAGCCTGGATTCAGCTTCCTACAGAGAGCAGGGGCAGCCTTTGAACTTAGGCAAAGCTCCACATTCTGCTTATGACTCCTCCAAAGTTCACGCTCTAAATCTGAGTTCAGCTCATGACAGAAGATGCATAATCCCGATCCATCCCTGACCCCAGGGTTCATTCCTCCCACTCATCAGCTTTGGGATTCATTTGGTCTATCCCTGCTCAAATATCCCTCCTCCTCTGCCCGTGTGGGATACTCCACATGCCTGGAGAGGTTGGCTGGGCAGCTCCAAGGCCATCTCTGCCAGCTTGCCCACATGACACGGCTGTGGCCCTCTCCAAAGGTATCGGGGTTTTGCAAGCTGTGGGATTTCCTTTCTGAGCACAGCTCATCACAGACCAGGATGTGATTTCTCTGAAGCTTTGCCCAACCAATCTCCAGCTCGCCGTAAACCCCGGGGGATATTGAGCTAAACGTGGTCCAGATGGCACTGGAAGACACGAGACATCAGCAAGTCACATCCAGCCTAAGACAGGGATGTCTTTCCAGGGGCTGCCCATGCCCAGACGATGACAAGGAAAATCAGAGCTGACCTGAAAAGGAAATGGAGCTTTCCCTCCCCTCAACACTGCCTCTGCTTCACGAGACTGTTTCCAAACCTATCCACTCCCTTGCTTTTCCTTTCACAGTTTCTTCACAGCTCCATCTCAGCCAGAAGTTGAGCCATCTGAGCTCACATGAGAAAGACTTTTCAGATGTGAAATCTGGCTCGGTGGCAAACCTGAAAATCTCAGAGGCAAACTGGGCACATTGGGTTCACCACCAAGCATCCCAAAGGTTCACACGTGTCACCACAGAAGACCTGAGTCCTGAACACTTAATGAACCCTCTGAGATTTGTCCAACATGGCACAAATCTTCTTAAATCTGTGTTAAAAATCTCTCCCTCATAAACCACATTTCCTGTTGGAATTCACCTGGCAGTGGCAGCTTGGGAGGATTCAGTCCATGCTGAAGGATACCATGGCATTTCTCAGGCATCCACGAGCACCCTGGAGAAACAGGGATACAGCAAACAGACTCACATCTCCAGAGAATTAACGCAGAGTACACTGCACCGAGTGACCTTCCCCACATCCCGAGAGACCGTGGCAGCATCTCGTGCACGAGCTCCCAGTGCCCGACGGAGATGCTGAACAGCTCTGTGCCCATGTGACAGCACAGTGGGCACTGATGGGAAAAGCCCTGGCATGGAGCACCCTCCCATCACCTCCGAGCACCGCTGACATCCCTCACTCTGCTCCACACTGGGAAGAATCTGCTGGATCAGTTTGCAGCCGTTTGCCATCGGGAGAACTGGGAGTCACCTTCGGAACGGTTCTCTCCAAGCATCCCCGTGCCCTGCCCTGGATGTAAACACAGCCCAGAGCCACAGCTTGGTTTCCACAACTGTTATCTACTGGGTTATTTTTATCTCTGGTCCTTTCTGCATAATATAAACCAGTAATTTATCCTTTGGCCACGATTATTGATGGGAGAGCTCCGCGTGCGAGTTCTCAGCGGGGAAATTGGGGATATACCGAGAGTTCCCATCTGTGCCCTGCTGGATCTGCACCTCAGTTCTTCCTTCCCTAACAAGGGTGATCGCTCACCACGGGGGGATTGTGAGCACAGGGATTTGGGAAAGGCTTATGCAGGGAAGGGAGATTAACACGGCCTTGAGCCGTCTGGCTGGAAAACGTGGGAAGCCTGAGAGCGATGTTCACTGGATCCAACACTCCAGTGAGGCAGGACAGGTGCTGCCTTTCCTCTCACCGGCTCCATGGAAAGCCGAGCAAAAATTTCCTAAAGATGAAGTGTTTTGTGGGGTTTTTATTTATTTTTTTTATTATTCCCAGCTGGACTACAAGTGGCTGATGATTTCCATGGAGTGAATGGCCCTGCAGAGTGCTGGGAGGAGGCTGGTTTTGGACCCTCCTCCCTGGGAAAACTCTGCTCTGAGAGGGGTTATCTGCTCCCTAAGGCAGGTGAATAGAGGATGCTGCATGGTTGGAGCCCCGCAGATCTGGGGGAGCACCCCCCTTGTGACAGGCTCCCCATCTGACCTTGAATGTGTTGCTTAGAGGTTCATCTCAGAGCCGATTAGGGGATTTAAAATAATTTTGCTTCAAACTAGCAGGAAGGCTTTACTTATGGGTTTTGCTTTTTTTCCATTTCTCTTAAATCTGTTAGGTGGCTTCAAATATCTCAGTCCTAATCTGCCTGGGTTGCAGATGCAGCCATGCATCAGAAACAACTGCTCTACACGATCATTAATGAATTACAAGTTCTTTGGACTGAAGGCACAAAGAACTGTGGTCCCCATATTACAATTTCTCAGTCTGACCAGATAAACTGACTTTTCAGAGTCAAGTTTCACTGCAAAAATGAACACAAAATGTGGTACCTGAAAAAAAATCATCTGTAGGAGTGCTAAAAAAAACACTTTGTGAGAGTGTCCAGACAGAGCAGACAGAAATGAGTTGCAAACACCGAGCAGCTCATCCCTTCACACCAATCATCCTGCTTGGCAGGACTCAGAGACCTCAGGTGACCTGGAATTGGACAAGATTTAAAAGTTCTCCTTGGTCTTCCCATGGAGATGGAGCTAAGCTTGCTATGAGATCTCCTGTGGACTCCTCCAAAGGGAGCAATGCAAGTGCAGGGAGGAATAGAAGCCATGCAATCGGCTGGCCAAGAGCTGTGTTTAATCTTGTCTCTTAATATGAATGTCTTTTCTGAGGCCAAATGAAAGCACAGGATTTTGTGGTACTGGGGTGTGAGTTCGTATCTGATCCTGAGATAAATGGGAACGGAGCTGTGTGAGATCTCAGCAGATAAATTTCTGCCTTATCCCTGATCACCCTGGCTGTGACATTTTTGCCCTCCAGCTACAGGGACTGGGTGATCACAGACTTTATCTCAGCACTGCCAGGACGGGGTTTAGATCTCCTGTTGCATTGTGGATGCTTGTTTTGCTCTCATGTTGAGAGGAATGCTCCAGACAGAGGAATCATCAATGATCTTGGAGAAAAAGGATGCCACCTTCTGTGAACTTTTCTGTGTGACTTCCCCAGAGAAAGTTGTGTTCTCAAGTTCAGATGTTGTTAATATCCTCCATGAGGAGGAAAACACAGCAGCTGGTCTTGTGAGACTGACTGCAGAGAGAAAACTCCCAGCTATGGCTTCAGTGTCATGGGAGAGGGAAATATTAGTCCAAACCACCTCAAGCTTTTGGTGGAGGTGGATGAATTTCATCCCGTTTCCCCTAAGTTCTGCAAACACAGGGATATAAAAGCACTGAGACGGAGATGAGCAAAGCAGCTCTCAAAGCCAGTATTTAACACCAAGATGCCTCTGGTGCTACTGTTTGGGGGTTTGAGATGGTTTAGAAACTGCAATTTGCTGTCAAAGACCACCAGAAAAACAGGGAGGAGAACAAACACAGGGAGTTGAGGGGGATGAGGGAGGGGCAGGGAGCAGTGCCAGCCGTGCCAGCAATGCAACACCAGTCGTGCTGCCGTGGTGGTTTTAGCCCAAAAGTGCTGTATTTATGCACGGGGACACCAGGTACTCCCCAGGCCCTTGGGACAGGTATCAGGAAATCCTTCAGGAGTGGTCCCAAGCCTCCTGCACTGTGGCACCCTGAGATTTTCTGGAGGCACAGGATTAATCCAGCCAAACCAGAGGCCAAGCTTGGCTCCATGTGGAAGCATGGTGTGTGCACTGGTCTGGTGAACTCTGTTCAGGTTATTTTCCTCCATATCCTGAATTTTCAGTGGGAATGGTAGGCAGTGCTGGGCTTGAGAATGGGCTGATAAATAGATAATATATAGATAATACTCCCCTAAAGACAGAATAAGAGGGCATAACCCATTTTGAAAAACACAGAACCTACCACCAATGCCTTTGAAAACACCCAGGATTTCTTTTCTGCTGAATCCAGAACACCATCCCTGTCATCTCCTATAAGACCTCTCCAGTGCTCCTAAATTTGGCAGCTGTCATCTACAGGAGTTACATGATCTGGAGCTAATGCAATTAGCTGTGACTTTGAAGGCACACAGCAGCTTCTCATCATTCTCAGAAGAGCCTTAGACAACTTGGGGACAGCAGCCAAGCTCAGAATGACTGCCAGGAGTGTCATGTGCTGTTCCAGAGCTGAGAGAGTGTCTGCAATGGGAACAGAGCCTTGAACAGACTGGGGAAAGGATGGAGCAGGGAGGGAAGACAAGAATGAATGAAGACAAAGAGGGATCAGCAGCAGAGAAGGGATGGCCACAGGTTACAGGGTCAGAGTGCAAAGGGAAGGGAAGGAAAAAGGGAAGGATGGTGGGAATGAAGATGGGACATAGAGGAGGTAGATAGAGGGGGTAAGGTGAAGAAAAAATAATCAAGTGGCTTAAACTGGGTTAGCTGGAGGAGAGAATTTAGGTTGGGAGGGGGAAGGTGGTGCATTGATATTGGGAAGCTGGGTTTACTTTGTATCAATTGAAATAAGCTTTTCAAATGCTGTCATTGCTGGCTATGATTAAACACGGCCTGGCAAAAAAGGTGATGCCATTAAAGTGCCATCAAATGCAGGAAAGGGACACTTGTCTGCAGCAGATCAAGTAAATAAATCAAGAAACAGTCCCCAGTGGCCCGTAAAGCTGTTCCTGTTCATGTGCTTGGGTCTTTTATTAGACTTGACCAATCACAAAAAGTTATAATAATTCCTTCCAAGGATCAGGAGTTTTGCCAGAGGCTCTTAGAGGTTCCATTACCATCTATCATCTTATTGCCAGAGAGGCACCAGTGGTGCAACACCTTTACCAAGGAGCCCCCACCACTGGTTTTGGGGGAGCAGGGTCCCAGCTGGACCAGGACAATGAGTGTGTGAATTTGAGGGTGTTCTCCCTGAGCACTGGGGAGGGAAGGAATATTCAGGCACAGCTACACAGGCGGGAGCTCTTCAAATTAGACGTAAGAAAGAAATTTTTTACGGTGGGGATGATAAGGCACAAATTGCTCAGAAAGGTGGTGTAGATGCCTCATCCCTGGAAAAATTCAAGTTGGACAGGGCTCTGAACAACCTGGTCTAGTGGAAGCTGTCCCTGCCCATGGCAGGGGGGGTTGAACTACACCTTGGGAAGTCCCTTTCAACCCAAATTATTCTCTGACTCCATGGATGGAAGGGGTCAAAACAAGCTGTGACCTTACAGCAAGCCATAATAGCATTCCTTAGGATTTCCACCTCTTACCCCGTACCTGCCAAGCCAGCAGGTCTCCCAGATCCCCGTTTTGCCCCCAAGGTGCAGATACATTTCCCAGGCTGATCTGCATCACTCCCGAGCAGCCCGTGTGCTCAGGGTGGCTGTGACTGGTGTCACACGCGGAGCTGTCACTCGCTGTGCCTGCCGGGGGCAGCCACCACGCCCAGGCTGGGGACAGCCCGGCTTCTTGGCCACATGAGATCCCTCTGGGGGACGTCTGAGCTCGCAGACAGTGCGTGGCACCTGTAAAGCAGGCACAGGCAGAGCCTTTGGGCGTGGGAAAGCCTGCCAGGATCCAGGAGCCGCGAAAAAACGCAGGACTGCCTCCAGCTCCGCGTAGGGGAGAACATGACTTCTGATGTTCCCTGTGCGTGGAGGTTGTACAGAGATATCTGAACAAATTTCTGCCCTGGGAGGTGGTTCTGGGAGGCTGCAGCTCGACAGCCCAGTGAACTCAGCACTAAGTCCCTGGTGTTATTCTGGGCTCTGTAATGAGGTACCCGTGGATCCACGTGTCCATTTTCAAGGATATGAGGTTCATACAATCTGATAACCCAGCCAGTGTCACCTGTGTTCTGTGGCTTAGAGAGGAGCACAGAGCTGTCCCTGGGCAGTGTCACAGCCCCTCTATCTGGACATGTTCCACCTGAGGTGTGCCTGATTTTACAGCTCGAAAGAAAAACCCAGCCTGGAGGTTCACACCTTCCAGGAAAAGGAATCACAGAATCACAGAGTGGTTTGGGTTGAAAGGGATCTTAAAGCTCATCCAGTTCCAACCCCTCTGCCGTGGGCAGGGACACCTTCCACTAGAAACCTCCCAAGTTTCTCCAAGTGCCATCCCACCTGGCAATGAATGTATTCATATGAGCAGCTCCTTCAAGACCAGGGGGTCTGTGGGAGGAGATTGGTGTAATTATAAATCACTCCAGCATCAGGCTTAGCCCTCATAAGCCTAAATTCCAACATCCCACCTTCCTCAGCCTTTCCAGTCCACAGCTCTCAGTCCACACCTCAGTAAACAAGAGCAGAGCAGAGAAGTTGCTGCAAACAAATGCTGATCTAATCAAGAGGCTGGGGCAACCAGGCATGGAAAGATAAGCAGGTGTCAACATCCCATCACTATGACACCATCTAGCCCCTGCCAGGCTGAGACAGGCTCTCTCCACGTGGTATTGAATCCAGGATGCTGGACCGCAAAAGGGTTGGGTTGATGTGCACCGTGGTGGTGCCAGCCATGAAAGGACTGATGGGATGGAGGAGAAAAGCATCTTCCTGTGGTTTGCAAGGGGAGTCTGCCTCCCTTCCTGCAGCAGCTCGAGGAGGCAGCCGGGATGAGGATGAAAGGAGAGATGTGCGGCCGCTCGAGACATTCCGGAGAGACGAGTGGTTCACCCACGGCACAGAACTTCCTCTGCCAGAGCAGCTCAGGTAATAAAAGCTGCACAAACACTGTCTGCAGTGCGAGGAGACTGGGACCTTAATCATTTAGCAGTTTAGAAAGTGAAAGGAAACTTGGGAGTAAACATAATTTTTTCCCCAGTGCAGCATCCTGTATCTTGATGGAAGAAGACGACAGCTCTGAGCCCAACCCTGTGCTTCATGAGGGAGAGATCACAGCTGGGGCATCTCCGTGAGCTGTACCCACCCTGGTATAAATTAGATGGAAAAAGACAGGAAAACTGAAGCTAATATTCCCAGAACAGCCAGGACTTGGAGGTTATTAACCCCTATTTTCTCATTAAATTCTAGCTTAGACAAACACTTTTCTCTCATCTAATGTAACCCAGAGAGATGAGTCACTTCTCCCCCTCCACAGCTGTCAGAAGCATTGCTGGGCTGTTCCCCCACTGCAGGGAGAGCAGCTTTTCTCTCCTGGGTGCAGCAGGGTGGGATAGACCAGAGCCTTTCCCTGTGCCCTTTCCCAGATTTCGTTGTTCGCAGGGGATTTGACTCTGTGATCCTTGTCGGTCCCTTCCAACTTGAGATATTCTACAATTCTATAAACAAAACCTCCCATTTTAAGCCTAAAAACCTCACAAAGGACCATACTGGCCACATCCAGCTCCCCATGTCACCACAAGTACCTTTAATTCAGTGGCTCTGCAGAGCATCCACGACACCCACCATGACGCAGAGTCTCCAAAGCGTTTCCCAAGACTGACAGCATGAGGATAAAAGCTGGGAAATTCGAATGCCACAGGAGGAGGGAGAGAAGGACACTGCCAACACGGGCTCCTTGCAGCAGCTGCTTAATTTGTCAGGTAGTAATTCATTAGGTCTTAATACATAGGGTGGATTTAGAACAATGAGAACCGAGCAGCACTCAACGTACACATCCTGTGACGTGCCAGCAACACGGAGCTCTCTAGACAGCCACAGATTTGTTATGTTAATACCCCCTCGTCTCCTTCTGAGATTATCAAAAGGCAAGTGCTGTCATGCAGGAAAAAAAAAACATTACAGTTGGGGATGGATGGATGTGACTGGTGCTTATTGCTCGTGCACTACTGGGAAGGCACTCAAAAGAACAGTGGAAAAAAATTGAGGGAAAAAAAGGGATTTTGCCATTTTTCTTCTGATTTATGGAATATCTCCCAGCTGGGACTCTTTGGAGCAGACTCTGCCTTCAGGAATACGCTGGAGTAATGGCATGGATTCCTACAGAGAGCTGCTCCAGCCCAGGATGGAGTAAAGATGGTGGGAATCCCACCTTCCCTCTGGAAGTGAGGCTGCCCTCAAAAGCTGCAAGCCCCAGGGAACGGGGCAGCGTGGGAGTGCTCAGAGCCTGCAGGCAGAGCCCACGGTCCTAGACGGTGTTCAGGAAGAGCTGCTTTAGTTATCAAGCTCCTAATTGAACTAATTGAGCTCCCGCAATTTGCAGGAGTTAACCCTCCCCTTGCCCACCACGGGAGGCCAGAACTTGAAGCTGGTTTGGTGGTGCAAGGCACCCATGCACGACGTTTTCCACAACAAAGGGGAGATGGAAAATGTTGTCGCTCCCGGACCTCCGAGGGTCCCCCTTTGATTGTTGCGTTTCCTCCCAGTGTCAGCACTTGTGATATTAATGATGTAGGCGACAGGTCATTAAAAACCATTCGGGAGGGGGGATGCAGCCACCTAACGAAGGATTAGAGCCCCGGCGTTATTAAAGAGTGAATATTCACTCTGTCCAATTAAAGGGATCTTTGCCTAATAGCGGGAACACCGCTCCTCCGACTCCCCTCTGGCAGCAAGGCTACGGAATAATTTCATCACCCTCCCGAATAAAGCTGAGGAGATACGGAACAAAGAAGCTGTTTTGCTGCATCTGAGATCTGCCCACTCCAAAACATGAAAGTGGTGCCGCTCGGGGAATCGCGGGCTCCAGGCTGAGGAGGTTCACAGAGATATTGCAAACCGAGGGAGACTGGTGGTTACAGAAAGGGAGACCTTCAATTTCAGTGTCCTTTCATTTTCTTTGGATGTTAATTGGATTAACGTTTCAATTGGTTTGAGGTGTATTTTTGCATGTCTGAGATAAAGACACACAAACACGAGCGCCGTCAATGGGAGAGGAAGTGGGGAAAGACGAGGATGAAGAGGCCGTGGTGGCTCTAAAGAGGAGCAACACCCATGGCTTCTTCCCCAGCCCAGGATCTCTTTATTCAGAGCTGTGCACTTGATCTTCCCCCCAGTCTGGAGTGGTGGGAAATCCTTTCTTTTGTTGTTTTTGTCAAGAAGTACCATGAATACAAAGACAAAACAACAACGAGCTGTGCAGCAGGAGCAGCCAAGGAGGAGTTCGGTGAAATGAATCCCGGGCAACTCCACGTTACCTTGGAGGGGAAGGAAAAAGAGCTACAAAACCGGAGTCCCCAGTGTCCCCTCCTTAGCACAGCTTTCACCAGAGCCGCTCCCAATTTACAGCATCTCCCAATACCGCCAGTCCAAGAGGTCAACAAGCACCAGTCTCCGTTGAGGAGATGGCGCACAAAGAAAATAAATTCCAGCTCCTTCTCTGGCATCCTTTGCTCTCCTGGCCCCCAAAATGACCCTGCTTCACTTAATTGGACCCTCACCTGACCTCCAAACCCACCTCCACCTGCAGAGCTCAGAGCAACCTGCCTCCTACAAATGAAATCCCTGCCCACGGGGGTCCCAAAATCTGCTGCCAGCTCACGTATTGCTCTGCTGTTCTCCGAGCTCCCGAAAATCACCTTGCCTGAGCATGAAAAGAGAGCCCCTCTCCCTGCCCTCTCCAGGTTATCGGCTGTAATCTCCTCGAATGAAAAGCACAATGAGAAAATGCGATATTATTACGGCTACTTTCCCCTCCGGAGCTGAATTTAAGGAAGGTAAATAATTGGCATAAAAGAGGCTTTTGAAAAGCAGGTCTCTGTACCCATTTGTTGTGGATTTCTGGCAAATGCATCACCCAGCTCTCTCCAGCGAACTCCATCACCATCACATGGAGAGAGAGAGATTAAAAAAAATAAAAAGCTTCTATTTATTATAAAACTTTAATTGGCTTTAAAGAGTGACTGTCATGCTGTCTGACACTTTAAAGTGTTCTGTACAGTAGGAGACATAAAACATGAATCATTGCACTTGTTTTTCATCGTCTTTCCTGCCACATTTGCTAATTATTTAATCTCCCGTGTCAGAAGTGGGTCTTTTGCTCCTTTTTCTGCCCATTTTTTTCCCTCCCAATTCTCTCCCACACTAGAATACAGAACAGGTATTGCCCTGGTGCAGTTTGGGCGCCAATGGTGTGGGATTTGGAGGGGTCAGGATAGGGAGATGGGTTCAGAAAACGAGTTAAACACGTGCAGGGGTGGGAGATCATCCACAGCAACTCAACGCGACCACCCCAATGCAACATTTTGTATGAATTCCTCATCTTCTTGATGCAGGCCAAGGGTTAGGCACCAGGTCCACTCTTTGCTCTGATCCCGTTCCCACAGTCGTGGTCACCATCCCTGGAGGGATTTCAAAGCTGTGTGGATGTGGCACTTGGGGACATGGCTCAGTGGTGGCCTTGGCAGTGCCAGGGAACAGTTGGACTTGATCTTAAAGGCCTTTTCCAACCTAAATTATTCTTTGATTTTATTCTATGATTCTAAAAGACTTTTCCAGCCTAAACACCAGCATGATTCTATGTTGGACATGGAATATTTGCCCCACCTGGGAGAGCCTCTCTGGACTCTGTTCGCCTGTTAAATTCTAATCAACTCCAAGCTCACAGGTCACGAAGTTTACATGGGTCTTGTTCACAAGGGACCAAGGGGTATTTGTGGAAGAACTTCCTGAAGCACCAGAGAAGCTCTGCTTTGTTGGGACAGAGCAGCTGCTTCTCTCCAGTCACAAAAAAAAGAAAAGGTTTTTCTCAGCAGAATAAGGAGAGCAACATCTTCATGCAGCATTTCCTACCACATCCGTCACCCTCTGAAGACAAACACACTCTGCTCTTCATCCCTGTGAGAGTATCCTCCTCATGGAGAGAAAACATCACAGAATCACAGAATGGTTTGGGTTAGAATGGACCTTAAAGATCATCTAGTTCCGACCCTCACCATGGGAATGAAAATCCTTATGGAAGTCCTGCATCCACTAGAAATTCTTAGAAGATTACAGGCAGCAGAAGTGTAATATTTGCAATTTTTCTAGTGTGCAGCACTGAAACAGAGGTCCTAGAATGAAGCAAGATGTTCCAGGATAAAAGAGAAAAGCCCAGACCGACGAGTGGACAAAGTCACAGTCTTGTCTTTATACACTGTAAATGTAACTAACAAAATCCTCCAAAATTAAAAAAAAAAAAAAAAAATCAAAAAACCCCCCAGATTTTCAGCTAGAAGCTGCTGATGCTGATGTAGGATCTGCCTTCTGGAGATTGCATCAATCCCTCAAGGAAAATGTAGCCCAGCAGTGCCTCTGCGAGAGTTTCCACTTCCGACAGGCAGAGCCTTAAATAACAAAGTGAGGGTGAAGGACCACAACAAGACCTCATCTACCTTCCCACACCTCAGGGCAAGATCTGCAGGGTACAGACCACTTTCCAGTTGGTAAAAGGTTTCCAAGTTGTCAATTCCCCATCCTGAAAGTCCAAGGCCAGGTTGGACGGGGCGTGGAGCCACCTGGGATAGTGGAATGTGTCACTGCAGGGGGGGTTGGAATGAGATGATCCTTAAGTTCCCTCCCAACCCGAACCATCCTGCAATTCTATGATTTCCAGTGAAAATTGGGCTGTCTCCTCTGTCTCTATTGCCCAGCTCCCAAGAGAGGGCATCCCAGGAGGATGCTCCCCTCCGCCAGGCTGAATGCCCACGCTGGGATTCATCTCCTGGCAGCAGAGCTACGTGGCACAGCGGCTTCTGAGGCACACATGGCCCTCCTGGAGAGATGAATCTGGGAAGGGGACAAGAATTAACCCCCCCCTGGGATCCCCACGTGCAGTTTGGGGCTGCTGAGTGGTGCCTCTGGTTGCAGGGTCCTGAAGGCTGCCGCAGGAGCTGGGAGCAGGGGTGGGGGGATGAAGAAGAGTCTCAGATGTTTGCAGAGAACAAATAATAACACCACTAATAAGGCTGCATAATTCCATGGTTCCTGCTTCCCCATCTTCAAGGGGCATCCCACAGCTCTTGGCAAGGCCCTGTGAAGCAGGAGGCAGCTCAGGGCTCAGCATCAGCAGGATTTAGGGTGAGTGTTGATATCCTAAATACAAACACTGGGACACAAACAGCCACCAGGGAGAGTGTGGGCCTGGGGACTGCTCACCAGGGGGAAAAAACCCTGATTCGGGGCACTGTGGAGGCAGAGAAAGGGATTTTACTGCTTCAAGTAATAACTGAGCACCTTGAAATGAGAGTGACCCAAGGAAACTGCTCAGCTTTGTGTCAGGGGGTGACAGAGCATCTCCCATGCCCTGCTCCTCAGGGTGCAACAGGAGCTTTGTTGCCCCCCATTCCCTCTACCCTGTGCCTCCCTTTGGGCCATCAGAAGGTGCAGCCCAGGGAAAAGCTTCACACTGTCCCAGCAGAAAGCCCCAGGTCACCTCTCCCCACCTGAGCTGAGGTTCCCCAGCCTCCCCATCACCCCCTCCAGGTGATGGAGAACCTTCTGTGCCACAGGGAGCAGAGGCCGGCCGTGCACGGGACCTTTGCCAGGTGTTCTCTTGCAGTCACAGCCCTCAGATGTGGTCAACAACACTCAAAGGCATCTGAGGAAGGGGTTTCTGCACCCATGGAGCCTCTCTGGATATCACAACCCTTCCCAGATCCCTCGTGCACTATGAAAACAACATGTAAAGCATTATCAGTGCTGGCTCAACTCACTGACCCATCCAGGCAATCAGCTTATGATATGAGGGATGGGATCACGCTGGCTGAGCAGGCACAGCTGCTAATGTTATTCTTGTTCATCNTGAACCCTCTTTATGGAGTAATGAACAGTAGCAAGATTGCTGAGCTCAGGTTGGGAGGGCAGGAGGAGCCCAAATGGGGGAGAAAAAATCCATTCGTGTGCAAGCCTGTGTGGGGAGAGGTCAGGAATTGCTACAGCTGGAAAAAAAATCCCAAATAAACAGTGCCACAGACTCTGGGGATGGGAAATGTGGTGGATTGGAGTAAAACAGAGTAGAGCCCAAAGGAGGAGGATGCTGGGCAAGAAACGAGGCACAGCTCTCCTCTCAGTCAGGTTTCTCCACCAGTCCCGAGCCTTGGGATGGCCCTGGGATTCTGGGAAATGACATCCCAACCCTTCCCCCTCCAGAAACGCAAGCACTCCAGCCCCTGGCACAGGGCAGCAAAGCTCATTCAGGAGACAGCAAAGAGCACGTGCAGCCCCGTTCTGGTGCCAGCGGAGGGTGTTGGCACTGTCCCACCCTGCAGAGACGTGTCCTGGTGCCTGATGGGCTCCCTGCACCCTCCCAGCATTCCAGGGAAGATCCTGCGTTCCTGACACAGCCCACCAGCCACAGGAACCACGGAGAGCCTTGAAAAGGGGTTAAGAGGTTGAAAACCTCATCCAGCTGATGGAGAGACCTCGAGAAGAGGAATGCCAGAGGGGCAGAGCAGGCAGCTTCACCATGCAACGCTTTTTTTGCAGCCTTTTTTCTTTATTTTTGTTTACAGCCCCAATTCTCCTCCCGTCAGAGCAGCCAGAGCAGTTCACACCTGCTTTGCTCTGGGCACTGCGTCCCTCCGAGCCAAGTCCGAGCCCAGTCCCCCAGCACCACACGAGACCTGAAGCCAACAAGTTTCCAAGGCACGCTCCGCATACAAAGGGAAGAAAAGAAATGCCGGAAGATTAGACCCTGAGCTGAAACTAATTGTTCAATAAGCCATGAACAATCCAGCCTTGGTGCAGTTTGCTTCTCTGCCTTTCATCTGTGGGAAGGAAAAATAAACAGCACGGGGAGAAGGGCAAGAGGTGCCAAGAGCCAGGACGGGGTTGGAAAAGCAGCGTCTGAACCGGGATGGAGCTGGGATGCTCCCTCCTCACCAGTGAGCTCCTTCAGCAAGGCTGGCAGGTTTTTAGGCCAAAGAGGGCTTGATTTAGCTCAAAATAATTGAACAGCATCATTCCAGGGCCAGCAGCATGGGAGTGTAGTCCACAAAGTTGATGAGAAATAAGACTTTACATTCAAGGCTATTATTCCACGAGCAGCAGCGACTCATTCAGATCAGATTAATTGACAGGAATAAGAAAGAATATGTTGATAACTCCGGACATACAGAACGTTTTTATTCATGCTGGAAAGAAGCCCAGATGTAATAGACTTGCACAGACACCTCCCCCCTCTCCACGGAGTGGGCACCATCAGCAATTTCTTTTCCTGATCCTTGATAAACCACAGGCAGGACAGGATCTGGGGCACCCAGCATCGACACAAGGCAGATTTGCTGGTCTTTGGCCTACTGCAAAAATTAACCATCCACCCAACATATGGGTCCCAGAGAGTCTCCTGCAGAGCCCACTCCTCCCTCCAGTTCCCACCCCCCCAAGCAGGATAATCCCCTTATTGTTATTTAGAGACACAGAGGTGGATCTGATCCGCAACCCCAAAATCCCCGTGTCTGGAAAGAGCCGAGGAAGAGATTAGAGATTCACCTCCCATGAAGGGAAAGAACTGAAGAGTCACATCCAGACTGCCCCGAAATCTGTGAGCGTCTGAAATTTGGCCTCAGACCCAAATTTCTCAGACACAGCCCAGCTCCATCAGCACTTTGGGGCTTGCTGCAGCCTAGCAACCAACAGCTGATTGCCTCATGAGCTCAGAGCTTAAGGAAGAAAAAAGAGGATCAACTTCAAAACAAGGACAACCTCTGAGCAAACAAAGAGTTCAGGCTCATAAAACATCAATTTAAGGAACAATTTTTTGATGGTGATGAAACATCGGCACAGGTTGCCCAAAGAGGTGGTGGCTGCCCCATCCCTGGAAACGTTCAGGATCAGCTTGGACAGGGCTCCGAGCAACCTTTTCTTGTTGAAGAACGTGGCAGGGGGGTTGGACCTGGTGATCTTTAAAGGTGCAACCCAAACCCCTGATGGAGCAAATTACAGAGAGAAAAAGGAGCAGCACCTCTAAGTCAAGACTGCCAGATGTTTTCTTTCCAGGCACAATCCCAACCCCACTCCTGCTCATGTGGCATGGAGGAGACAAAACCCTTGAGCACAGGACCCAAAGATTGGCTTCATCAGCCTGGTGCAATCCTGCTCTCTCTCCTGCTTCATGGCTCGGGGTGCTGGACACATCCAGGAGGCAAATCCCAGCTCAGAGCCTGGCAGGGAAGCAGGAGAGATCCAGATACTTTATCACCTGAAGAGAAACACAGAGGCAACTTGATCTGCTCCCAGAAGGAGTGACATGACCATGATATGCTGAGACTGGATGGGGCACCAGCTCACCTTCCCAAGGTGCCATCACTTGGGATGTTTTCCTGCAGGACAGAGTCTCCCAAATGCTGCCTCCCACAAAACGAATCTCTCTTCCATTCACACGTGGTCTCAGTGCCACCATAAAAGAGTCAGGAAAAGAAAAGCACCTTTTATTCCTTCTCAGAGCCTGTCATTCCTGACAAACAAGAAATCCTGGATTGCTCTGCTCATACTCCAAAACCAGTGCAAGCTCAGATCCAGAGGGAACTGAAATCCAGTGAAAACTTTCTTTCAGTCTACCAAGCTGGAAAAGATCAGGAAGTCTGTCAGTGTGCCCCAAAGCAGCCAGGAATAGCTGGGAGGGAGACGGGAGGTTGGAGCTGTGGGGTTTTTGGGGAATATCTTTCCAGCATTTGGGAGTGGGATGTGCTGCCATGTGCTGTCCCTGATTCAGTGCCCAGACCTATTCTACAGAACACACACTCCCTGCTGGAGCTGAATTCCCACCTTTTTTCCAGCACTGCCAAGGCAAAACCCAACTCTTGTCTTCCCAGATGCCTTGCTGTATCCCTAAATCCTTGCAGGGAGCTTTATTGACGTGCTTGTTGTGGCAGCAGAATTAACTAACTGCTGGGGTGATTCTACCAGCCCAACCCATCAATCCCATTTTCCATTATTAGGCACCTGTGTGTTATGTTCATCGATTCTGGGCGCTGAATTTCCTCAGGGGTTAACAATATTTTGAACACGCAGGCAAAAATCCATGGAAGCTTTGAGAATACTCAAGCCCACGATTCCCAGAGGTCCCCAAGGCCTGTGTTTTCCTCAGTTTACAGAGACACATCAATACATCTCCTTAATTCCATCTTGTTGTTCCTCCTGTGTAGTGTGTGTTCCCCCTAGGTGGGACTGAGGGAGGTTTTGATGACAGACAGGGGGATTCACTGCCCTGCCCATGAGGTGCACGTTGTTTTTTGGGAGCTTGGTGGCCAAGCTTCAAGACCAGAGTGAAAACATGTCCAATTCCTTTGGTCCCCACAAGAAAAAAAAAAAAAATATATATATATAAGCATTAAGGTCTCTTGTGGATGCAACATGCGATTCCAAAGGGATCCCATTAGGAAAGTCTAATTAACGCCCTATTACAAAATGAGATCCGGTGAAAATCCCCATTAGCTGAGCAAAGATGGGCAGGGATTTTAATGTGCAAAATCAACAGTGAATAGGTAAATGGAGTCTAAATGAACAGTCCAGGGCTGAGGAGAAGAGCAGAGGGATAACAGGCAGAGGAACGGGAGAGCACACGGAGAGGCAGGAACAGGAAGAGGCACAGAGTAGCTCAGCAGGATAATAGATGGATGGATGGATGGAGGGATGGATGGATGGATGGATGGATGGATGGATGGATGGATGGATGGATGGATGGATGGATGAGCAGATGGCAAATGTTGGCAATTCCACTACATTCTGCCTAGACCTGTCCTGGCTGTTCACCCCTCAGCACTCCCCTACAAAAGGCGCTTCAACACCAGGTCAGGCTCACACGAAGAGAATCAAAAAAAAGGAAAGAAATAGCTACAAGGGGGAAATGGACACAATCCCAACCATGATCCCAATGTCTTAAAACCCGGAATCTCACTCATCCACCAGCATCCTGTAGAGATGATTTAACAGGTACTGAATGGTGCATCACTGGTGAGGGACCAATTTTGCTGCCACAGTGCTACTCTGAACACTGAAGAGTTTCTTTAACTTCTGCAAAGTTACTTCAGAACATTCAAAACCCAAATCTGGCCCGGTTTAGAGCTCCCAGTTACCTTCTGTGCAGAATGCGATTTCCTTACATCTGTTCTAGCTAACAAGCAGACAGAAAGGGTGAGACACTGAAGGCAGAAAAGACAGGAACAGGAGCTAAATGATGGCTAATGGGCAACTGATGGAGTAGAAGGACAGATGCAGTGAGAGATTAATAGAATAGATAAACAGGCATCAGACCCCAATCTCCCAGCAATTACAGTCTGCTCTGGATATCCTAATCTTCTGCAGTGTCGCTCTCCAATAAGTCCAGTGAAATTAGTTATTATCCCTCATTTGTGTTCGTCCCTGGAATTATTTTGGTGGCGTGGATCAAAGGAACACCACGGGCTTTAATGCGGCGTGTGCTGCCGAGGAGTCAAAGCATTAGAAAGTGCCCCCTGCTCTAATGCATTCCCGTCTCGTGCCAGAATGCGGATCTTTAACTCCTAATTAGTGCATCCCAGGATCTGTCCAAACAACCCCGCCGTGTCTTTCCTCACAAACACAAACAGATGAGCTTCCCCAGGGACTCGGAGCCGGCTCGACACCTATGAGGGGCAGCAGTGCTCTCACAATTAATAAAGCACGAGCAGGCACTGAGCAGAGCTGAATCGAGCTCTGGAACTGCAGCCCATGTGTACTTTATTTTCCCCTTTCCCACTCGATTCACTAAAAAAAAAAAAAAAAAAGAAATTTAAAGATTCCTTCTGCAACTGCAGCGAAAAAATATTTTTAAACGGATGAAAAGGAGAAAAAGGATCTCATTACACATTTAATTTAAAACTCTATCAGCAATTAGGATCTTTATGGACTGATCACCTGCCAAATGTCATGGTTTGAATCAAAGCTGCCCTGGAGTGCTGCAGTTAGCAACCTGGTCTAGGGGAAGGTGTGCCTGAGCACAGCAGGGGCTTGGAATGAGATGGCCTTTAAGGTCCTTTCCAACCCAAACCATGCCCTGATCCTATGAACCATAAAGGACACACAGAGTTTGGGGATTTGGGGTGGTTTTTTTCCTCTGCTCTGGAAGATTCTTTTCATTTTAAAGTTTAATTTAGGAGATCAAACAAAATTAAGGTCTTAGACTATAGATAGAAGGTCTGATTGGAAAACTGAAGTCACAAATTCTACACTTCCCATGTCACCTGAGTTAGAGACCAGACCAGCCAGAGCTGGAGGAACACCTACGTGCAAGGACAGCTTGGATTCCCACATCTATGACAGGGTTTCCTCTTTAAAGACACAAAAATAATTCAAATTAGTCTTGAACAAACAGCCTCTTCTCATTCCGAGCAAGCCTGCGTGGAGTTCAGCAGCTCCAGCAAAGCCAGAGGCCCCAGTGGAACTGGCCAGGCTATCAGGAATGGCCCAGGGGACAGCCCTAATCTTCTTTCTGACATGCACAACGCCCATAAACAAATGATTACGCTTCTGTGCCTGAGTTTCCCTAATTTGCAAAATGTTGATAATGATCAGGGCTAATTGAAAATTTCCCATCAAGCATTATTAGGATGGGGAATGGGGATTTTGAATGAACCACTTGCAAAAAGCCCGATTTCCCCCATATATCTGATTTTTGACAGCAAAACAAGCAAACAAACACACAAACAACCCAAAATGGTCTTAAGCCTTTGGATAAATTTTCCATGGAAAACAACGTTTGCTATTTTCTGGATAATTCAATGAGTTCCCAGGGTTCATAAGGCTTCTGAGGGTTCTTTTATGGCTCTTTTAAATAAATGCATCTGCTTTGATGGGAGGCTCAGTAGAGCAAGCTTTATTTGCAATGATCACGCTCAGGCCTCTGGCCAAGTGTGAGTTAAGTCCCAAAAAAGGGCTGTGGGGAGAGGGCACTTCATTCACTAATGAGAAGGACATCCAGATGATGATGAAATTACACAAAAAATGGCCAAACCTTGTGTTTTTTACCCTGATCCCAGCAGGTTTTTGAGGAGCAGCTGCTGGAAGGGAGAAGGGCAGGTCTAGACCCTTTTTTCCCTGTGTTTTCTGGAGGACTGGGTGGCTACATCTGTAGATAAGCCAATAAATCAGATCAGAGTTTATATTCCCCTTCCTAAACCAGTTCATGTCCCTACTCCTACCAGGGCTGAGCTAAACTTCTGGCTGGGGGTGAACTCCAGCCCAAACTACCCCAACAAACCTTGTCAGGGCATTAGCTGGGAGCTGGGAATTAAACTCTGGGGACAGCTATGGGCCACAGCTGGTGCCTGGTGGACTTTCTGTCCCTGGCACACCCTGGAAAGCCAAGCCAGGTTCCAGCCATCAGCAGGGTGGGACATCTCAACCCTCGGCAACCTCAAATTTGGAGGTCAGTTCTCTTAGGCACCCGCCAAAACTGACTCCATCCTCTGCACCTGCCTTGATCTCCTGCCCAGCCAGGCCTGGCCTTCGTTAAGGTTTAATTGCAGAGGTGACCACAAGGCCTGGGGCCAGCAGTGTCACTTCCATTAAGCAGATTGTCCCTGTTTAGCCCCTGCTTCTCCTGGGAGAGCAGGGCCAGGGGGAAACACCCAGGGCAGGAGGACACAGCAGTTGCTGCATCATTGGACTAACAAACACACGGCACACAGCAGCCTTACCAAGCAATTAATCGAGGAGAATAATTAGCAGAGCCCTGATTGAACCCACGAGCAGAAACAAGCTGAAGGCAAGGGAAGGCTTCTGTCAGCGTGAGGAGATATTTGGGATCAGGCACCAAAAGACACCTCCATGGGCAGTGGGTTTTGAGCACCTACACCCTGCCCTGCTTTTGCCTTCAAGCCTGGTCTCTGCTCTTTTTTACAGCCTAAAAGGAGCAGAGGAGCTGGAAAATCCAAGAGGAGAAATATCACTGACAAGGGTCGAGGTTTCAGAGAAAATTGGTTCCAGCAGGACTGGATTTGCTGCTGCCTGAGAGCTCAGGATCCTCCTGTCAAATGGGATGTGATCTGAAATCTCACCTGAGTCACAGCAAACTTTAGGTCTGAAACCCCCAAGTTTCTGTGCTCTGAGGCTGGGAAACCAGAATTATGCGGGACCCCAACTTCTGATTCACAGCAAACTCCACAAGTTTGTGGACTTCTGTTTGTGTTTGCTCAAGAGGATAAAATGTCCTATTTGGATATTTCTGTGAGTGAGACTGGGAGGCTTCTTTATTGTCAGTGGGGAGGCTTTGCTTTGGGTTTTCCTAAATGAACATGGCAGAAAAAACACTCCTTGCAAGGCAAAAGTTCATTAAAAAAGGCAAAGTACATAATTTATTTCCTGATCAAAGACAAAGTAGCTGCTCTTCAGCACAAAAGCCCCCCCATCAAAATCAATAAGCCCTGACAGAAAGAATTATAGAATCATGGAATGGTTTGGAAGGAACTTTAAAGGTCATCTCATTCTACCCCCTGCCATGGGCAGGGACACCTTCCACTATCCCAGGCTGCTCCAAGCCCCATCCAACCTGGCTTTGGACACTTCCAGGGATCCAGGGGCAGCCACAGCTTCTCTGGACAACCTGTGCCAGGGCCTCCCCACCCTCCCAGTCAGGAATTTCTTCCCAATATCCCATCTAACCCTGCCTTCTGGCAGTTTAAAACCATTCCCCTTTGTCTTGTCACTCCATGCTCTACTCTAAAGACCCTGTTTTGTGTGGCCTTGCTTCAAAAACAAATGCCTGGATATATAAACCCAAATCCCCCTCCTCCAAAGAGCCCACAGCATCACAGTGCTCCTCACGATGCCGCAGGGACTGGAAAAGGGGTGTCCCCCATCCCCAGTGCCTTTAGGGAGCTGTTGGTTCCTGATCATTATTATTGGGTATAACACGGTATTTTAAGTATCCCAGCAGGATTTGCCCCCCAGCAAAGGTCACCTGCAAACCCAGAGAACTGCAGGACAGACTGGCCACTGCAGGAGGAATCACCAGGCAAGGTTAAAAGAAGATGTGCAGAGGGGAGGGGAGGGGAGAGGGTGGGAATCACTGAGGAGAAGGGAGAGGGGAGGAGGAGTGCACAGAGGTGAGCTCTGCTCAGAAAAGGGATTAGCCACAGTGCCAGCCGGAGCCTGAGCCCCTGCACCTTCCCAAATCAATTTGGAGCTCCTGCTCTGCCTGCCTGGGGGAGAAAAGAACACCCTTCCTCCACTGCCCACCCTGCCTGCACCCCCAGGTCCATGCCACACCATCTGGGTGGCGTTTCTGACAGCCATAAGGGACCCCCTTTTCTGCAGGAGAGCACAGAAAGATTCCGATCACGGCCAAGCTCTAAGCACAAGGTTATCCTTGGCAATGCATTTGTCACGGACACGGAGCCCTGCAGGAGCAGAGTCACGAGGGACAGGGATTCCAAGGGGTTTGCAGTGTTTTGCTGGGTTGCCACTGGGGTTCTGAGGAAGCCAAATGGGAAATGGGATGGGGAAGACGGGATGAGTACAACCATTATCCCATTATCCAGCAACCTCCCGCCCATCACAGAATGGTTTGGGTTGGAAGGGACATTTACAGGTCACCTAATCCAAGCCCCCTGCAATAAGCAGGGACACCTCCCACTATCCCAGGCTGCTCCAAGCCCTGTCCAGCCTGGCCTTGGACACTTCCAGGGATCCAGGGGCAGCCACAGCTTCTCTGGGCACCCTGTGCCAGGACCTCCCCACCCTCATTGTAAAAAACTCTCTTATATCTAATCTGAATCCAACCTTCTTCACCCCAAAGCCATCCCCCTTTGTCCTGTTACAACAAGCCCTGCTAAAAGGTCTGTCCCCGATTCTTCTGGAGCCCCTTTAGGCTCTGATGTCTTCCTGGATCCTTCTCTTCTCCAGGTGAGCACTCCCAGCTCTCCCAGCCTGGCTCCAGAGCAGAGGAGCTCCAGCCCTCTGAGCATCCTCGTGGCCTCCTCTGGACCTGCTCCCACAGGTTATTTGTGTGTCTCTTCTTAAAGACCCCTTCCAGGCAGTAAAACCTGACCTCTGCCTTGGCATCCCAAAACCTTTTCATGGCTGCACTGGGATTTTGGGAGCATGGAAGCCAACGTTGGGTGGAAAGACCTCAGGCAGAGCTCCCATCCACAGCTGGAGGCCTCTGGCAGCCTGTGCCCAGGCATTCAAGATCAAGGAAACATCAACATCCCATCCCATCCCATCCTTGGAGACAGAAATCCAGCTGCTGTTGCTGTCCATGCACTGCTCCCCTCGCTGGCCAGACCCCACGGGCTGGGGCAGAACAGGGCTCTACACACTCAAGAGTTCTATACTTAAAAAAGGGAAAAAAAAGATTTAAACCCAGTTTTTCCAAGTCTCTGGAGAAGGGCTCATAAAATCCCACCATAATTCCAGGGCTTTGCAGACCTCATCTGCTCCTGCTGCACGTGCAAGGGGAATTTCTGCCTTCCCAAGCACTGACATCTGGCCACACATTTATTAAACAAATACCTCAGTGCAAAGCTCAGCTTATAAAGGCCCGCTCCTCGTGCCATTCCCTCAGAACTGGTTTTCCTGCCAGCCCCACATCATGGAGTCTCTGGTGCCCTGTAACAGGGTTGTGTTCGCACTGAGCTTTGCCCCAAGTGACAGCTCTGGTTTGTCTCTCTCTCCTGTATCCAGACACCTGCTCCCATAAACTCCTGTGAACTGGAAACCTCGGAGTCCTTCCCACCTGGTGGAAATAGAGATGATTTCCTTCATTCATCCATTAACTGACCACTGGAAGCTTTGCTGGCAGAGGGGTGGGAGATGCTGGGAGCCAGGGAGGCCTCCAGGCTCCATCCTGCCTCTGGCAGGGCTTTGTGCTGATGTGTTTTAGGGAAAAAGCAGCTCAACCAAAGCACCCCACAGCTGCCCAGCCTATCCATGCTTGCAGTAATTGTAGGAGAGGGTGGGATTTCAGCTGATGGTCAGCTGAGGTTGGGCAGCCTCATCATCCAAGGAGAAGACAGAACATGAGGGTCCTGAACCAGATCTCAGAGTGATCCAGAATGGTTTGGGTGGGAAGGGACCTCAAAGATCATCTCATTCCAACCCCCTGCCATGGGGGGATACCTTCCACTAGACCAGGTTGCTCAGAGCCCCACCAGGGCTGGAGGAGGGGTGTGAAAATCTTTATTCCTCCACTGGATCTCACACAACAATGCTACAAGGCCTGGTAAAAAGAGAAAGTGACATTTTATTTTGTTTAAAGGTCTTTAATGAGACTGAACTTAAGTTGATCCACACAGAAAACTCTACGGAGTGCAGTGGGGTGGTAACATCACTCCAATAAATCCAGCAAAATTTATCCCATGCTGATCTCACCAGCTGAAGGCCCTCAGTGTGCTCAGGAGAGAGGGAGGGACAGCAAAATGATCCTCACAGCCAAAAAGTAAGGAAATTGAGAGAGGATCCTTCCCACATCACCCAGCAAAGCAGGGGATTGCCCCAGTGCTCATTCATTAGGTGATCACGTCCTTCCTACAAAGATTTGGATTCACAGTCCCTGGGAGTGTATCATGGATCCCTTAATTACTCAGATCAGGTGGGATTTGCAAATTAACTCTTGCAGAGGTATTGCAGGCTCGCTCCAGCCACTCATTGCTGTGTTAGTCCATGAGCTCTGGGCTGAGTAGGAAGATCTGACCTTCAAGAACTCTTAACTGTGCGAGATGAGACGGCATCTAAACCCCAGATGCAAGTTTGCAAAAACAATCATTATTGAAAATAATTATAATCGCCTTATTTCAAAATAAACCTCGGAGTTTTCTAGGCTAAAAAAAAAAAAAAAAAGCTGCTTATCAGAGATCTCTGTATGCTTTAACTCCAAGACTGGAAATCTCATCTAAAGAGCACATTGTCATTCTTGCAGCTAAAGCAAAGGCCAATTTCTCTTTAATGGAGTAAGATCTTCCTTGGAGGAGATTGTGTGTTGCTGATAATTATCTGGTGACATGTTGGGGTTTAGCAGATGGATTAATTTCGTTTTACATTATGTTATTAGTGCCACTGGAGGGGTGTGTGGCTGCATCCCTTTGGGCATTGAGCTGAGGAGTTTGTAGGTATTTTGCAGGCAGTAGAAACAGCCGGGCTCAAAACAAACCTGCGCTGGCTTTTTTTGGGAAAAGGCATCTCCTGTGGATCCTGTGCTGTCGTGCCAGTCACAGGGAAAGGCCACACTCAACCTGTTAACTGAAGATGAAGGATGCTCTGGGTGTCCAGGCCCCTGTTTGAGTCTCAGGAGATTGGGATGTGACCCCAAACTGCGCAGCAAACACCGACACCGAACTGAACGTCATGAGATGCGACGTCCTCCAAGGCTCCCTCCCACCTGCAGCACAGGAAACTTTCTGCCCTCCACAGCTCTTGCTGCCAAACATCTCAAGACCTCTTGATCCTGCCAGAGCAATTTTCTGTGCACTCTGCTGCAGCCTGGACGTTCAGCAAATCAAATGACTCCGCACACCACGGGCTCGTTTTAAAGATACTTCCCGATCTATCCACCCCTGCTTCCCAGAAGATTTATTATACACAGGCACACGCCACGGAGGAAACAAGAGGCTGCTGCTCTCAGAATATTAAACAAATAAATTGGTTGCCCTCTAACATACCTTTTTTTTTTCTCTCACAAGCTGACCCGGGCTACTGAAAAGCTAATCCAGCTTTCTACAGACTGGGAAAAGAGTGTGTGGAGTTCAGTAGGGCTCAGCTCTGGAGCTCAGCTTGGATAAACAGCAGAGGTGGAAAGCAGGAGAGGGAAATGGCTCTAAAGAAGGATATTGACTGATTGTCATGAGGGATGTCTGGAAGAAACTGGAGTGGTATCTACAGAAAATAGACTGAGAGTAGCATCTCTCAGACCCTGAAACACTCTCCAAGAGAGGGGAGAAAGAAGGGAAACTCCATTACCTTCAGCAGGAACATTCAGGCTGGACAAAATAACCTGGCAGTGAAGGAATAAACTGGAACTGACCTACATTGCCATCCCCTAAAGCCTTGTCTTGCTGTGATGGGACTCCAGGGACCTAAGTGGAGTTTGGGGATTGCTGCCACTCTGAGAGGCTGATTCTCCACAGGGGTTGAAGGGGAGAGGCAAAGTTGGGGTTTATGTGATTTTATGCCCTCCCCAAACCAGCCTGCTCCAACACAACACCCAGAGGCTGCATGAACACTCCCAGGTTTTATTACCTCCCTTCAAGGCCAGGTTTGGAGCAACCTAGTCTAGTTGAAAGTGTCCCTGCTCATGGCAGGGGGTGGGAGTGTATGATCCTGAAGGCCCAAACCATTCAATGAGAAAAACAGCCCTGATTCAACAGTGGGTATTCCCCCTAGTTTGGATGCATTTTGGGGGACATGGGCCGTGCTGACACACTCAGCAGGGCTGGAAGAAGGAAATCTGCTGGGTTTGCAGGACACCCTGAGTGCCACTTCTGCTCCCTCCCAACCACAGCAGCTGAGCAGCAGCATCATTCCATGGTGGAGCATGAAACTGGCACTAATCCCTGGGCTGCTCCCACATTTTGGGCAGCTCTGGTTAAAAATATACATAATTTTCATTTCTTTCTCTGTAATCTAGAGCTGGCTGGGACAAGGCAGAAAAATCCAGTGGGTTACTGAACCAAATTTCAGAGGCGAGGACAAGTTGTTTGGCCTTGCTGAGGGCAGCAGCTCTCCACATGGCAGCTCCTTTTCCTGCTTCATCCCAAAGTTCCCAGGAGCTCAGCTGGATGTCGCTGGACCCGCTCTCCAGCCTCTCTCAGCATGTGGAGCCTGGTAGGTGTTTAAGCATTTCTCTTGAAAAAGAAAATGACAGAGCCCGGGGCCCAGGCTTGTGATGAGAAATGGTTCTCATTTTTGTGAGTGCCGTGGGTTCAGCCCAGGTCGATGGCGGCGGCGCCGAGGGAAAGCCACTGGAAAATATAACTAACTTTGCCATCACTCACCTCCTCCTTCCTCAGCAGCCTGTGGGTTTTGTGGAGACAGCAAGTGAGTGGACAGGCTCAGAGAATCTGGGCTGCCTGGGTTTGGGCTCAAGGGTTTGGGCTCCTTTTCATCCAAGGAGGAAAAGGGCACATGCTGCCAAAGCCACCGATAGCCACAACACACCTCAGCAAGGGTGTGACCCCTCCAAGCCCAATTAATTAAAGAAAAAAAACCACCTGCAAGTCACCACACAAATATTATAGATGCAATAAAACATGTATTCACATAAAAGCACACATGGTGCAGGCTGTACCCTCTGATGGCACCTCTGCATACACACACGGGGTTCGTGATCCTTGCCTCACTTTCTAACCCCCTAAAAAAGGGCATCTCTCTGGAGCACAGTGAGAAACCTGTGCTGTTCCCAAAACCAGCTCCCAGCATCATGGATGGCAAAGCCCTTGAGCAGCTCACCTGTCTCAGGCACCACTGGGATGAATTTGTGGAATGAGAACTGAGCAGGAGCTGCTCATTTTCATGGAACACATCCCCACCCACCCCCAAACAAAGCTCTCCTGCCACTGTGTGCTTTTACATCAGTAACAGAGGGGAGCTGAGGAGCATCATGACCAAAGAGTGAAGTTAATTGGATCAGCCAGAGCTGTTTAGTGCTGCTGCCACACAGCCCCTGGTTACAGCTGATCCCTGAGCTGTGTCCCCCTGGCTTCCTGAGCTCCTCTGACTCTGGTTAGAAGGTCTTGGCAAGGTGCAGGTCTGGGCAAAGCAGCCCTGCTCGCCTGGGGTGGGATGTCCTGGCAGCCTGAACTGGAATGCTACAGGGAAAGAGGGCGAGAGGAACAGGGATGGCTGCCAAGGGAAGCACGACAAAAGCCAGCCCCAGAAACTCATTCCCACATTCAAGGCAAACCTTGATTCTGTGAGCAAGTAATTCAGGGTCTGCATTTGCTTTGACTTCTCTGTACAATCCATTTGCCACAATAGGAAATACCATCACTAACACACCGCTGCAGGCTGGGTTTTTAACTGTGGGATCCCCATTCAGCTCAAAGATTTCCCTTCTGCACTCATGGACTTGAGATTACATCCCTTACCTGTGTGTGGCTCTGAGTAAAGTTGAATATCCCATTTTTTAAGGCTGGTGGGATCACATTTTAGCTCAGGAGATGTGATGTTAATGCTGAAGGGGCTCTGCTTCTCCAGCGTGGTCACTACACCCACCCCCAGCACTAATCCAAACCATGTGTGGGGGCTGGCTTGCACATGTGGAGGCCACATTTATTATATTTTATAGGAGCTATATATTAAACTTTACTCCCCAAACTCCTATCATCTTCCTAACAAGTTACCACCCTGCCCACGTGCACTGCAGCAGGATTTCTGAAGGGATTATAGTGGGCTTTGACATGAAACTGCAGCTGCTCAACGAGAACAGCCCATCCTTTGCTGCCCAGAATTACCCCCCAGAGAGGACACCCCTCTATTAACACTAAACATAAAATCATATAATAGAATCATGGAAGGATCTGGGTCAAAACCTTCAAGATCAGCCAGTTCCAATCCCCTGCCATGGGCAGGGACACCTCCCACTATCTCAGGTTGCTCAAAGCCCCATCCAACCTGACCTTGAACACTTCCAGGGCTGTGGAATCCTTCAGTGACGTTCTACCTGGCTGCATAAACCTCCTGCCACACTCCTGGCCAGCCCTTGTCACCCTGTCTCATCACCAGCTCCTCTCCCATGACACAATTCAACAGGGGCAGTTCTGGGTCCTGGCCAGGTAGAGCTGGCACTCGGTGCCTGGCAGGGATGTGGGATGTGCTGCCTGCAGCCCTCCCGGACTCCACTTCCACTGCAAATGGAAATAAAAACCAATCCAGCTTCTGCATGCATGTTTTACCCATCCCAGCTGCATCTACATGGAGTATTGTGCTGTTTGCTGTCATGTCACCGTGTAAAGGTTGACAGATTTGGTCCCAGGAGGAGCTGCAATTAAGTGCCACGCTTGTCTTTTTTATTCATCTCATTTCACTGTGCTGGAAACCCAGCAGCCAACCCCCAGCTCTGCTGAACACTGAAACTCTGACCAGAACACAAGCAAAACTTCCCCCAAGACGTCAAGGAACAGAGTGAGTGGACTCCAACTCCACTTTCCCCTGCAGCCATCCATCTCCCAGGATATTTATTGGATCTTCTGTCACTGCAATATCCGAGCGCTCAGAGCACCCCACCAAAGCTGAATGGAAATCCTCAGCAGCGTTTTCATGCTGTGATGCCCCAGCGGCGCCCACGGTCACCTCCAGTGCACAGGAACGAAAAAGAGAGATCCTCCCACCCTTTCCACTGATAACTCACACAGGGCCTGAGGTTTGCTGAGGGCTGCCTGGGTGCAGGTTTGAGACCTCGGATGAATAATGGTTTCGTTTATTGGAAATTCGCTTTTCATTTTGCTTCAATTAAGTGACCGGCGGAATCAATCACACACCTTCTGCAAACACTAAATCTTCCAGAGGGAAAATATTTATCAAGTCCCAAGCCACCAGAGCTTTAGTCCCCTTATCCCTCTTGCTTTCTAGAATTGCTCGGAAATGTAGAAGGGGAGGGGAAAAAAAAAAAGAAAGGAAAAAAAATTGATAAACTGGAACTTCTGAGGATAAAAAGCAGATTTTGAAGCAGTAATGAGGTTGCTCAATAGGGAAACATCCTCTGGACTTGAGCAGAGACAAACCCTGGTGTGCATCCAAGTGTCACTGAGAAGACAGGACCTGAGGGAAGGGCATGAAGCAGCGCTGGGGGAAGTTTTGGCTGGATATCAGGAAAAGGTCCTTCCCCCAGAGGGCGGTGGGGCACTGCCCAGGCTCCCCAGGGAACGGGCACAGCCCCGAGGCTGCCAGAGCTCCAGGAGTGCTTGGACACCACTCCCAGGGATGCAGAGGGTGGGATTTTGGGGTGTCTGTGCAGGAGCTGGACTGGATGAACCTGGTGGCTCACTTCCAGCTCAGGATATTCCGTGATTCTATGGCACAGCCGAGGATGATCCCCTCTGCACAGAGTTACCATATTCAGCTATTTTTTACCATCCTCTGAGACCTCTAACGTAGGTACAGAACTCCTCAGGCCAGAAGTTGGTTAAAATGAAAAGTTTGTTGCTTAATTCTGCGAGACTCCTCCGTATGGCAGCAGCAGGGATCTGCCGTGGGGGAGCTGAGGCAGAGCTGCAGCAGCTTTGGCAGACTGGAAATGAAAACTGGGTTTGTCTCGAGCATCAGGTCAGGGCAAAGCCTCATCTCATTAAACCTGGCTGAGCCTGGCTCACAGCTCAGTGGTCAGGGATGGACAGGTTGTCTTTGGCAATACCCACATCAGTATTACTGAGGATTTACACATCTGTGCTGCCTTTTCATCCCAAAGGTATCCAGGGATCCAGTTCCCATTCCGCTCCCAGTTCTCATTTTCTGAGTGCTGGGACACTGCAGGAACGTCCCCCACAACCCAAACTCAGCTAAGTGGGGAACTTCCAGCTGCATCCTCATCCACATCCAGATTTCCTTCAGGTGGGATTAATAGAGACCTGGCTTTCCTCTCTTCCCTGCTCACACAGTTTGGGATTTCCTACTGGATTTGGAAATGCCACGCATGAAACTGGTCCCCAGGAAAGGGTAGTGGCTGCAGTCTGCTGGCAGAGGACAGGGGACTTCAGCTACCCTTGAACTCAGTCCCTGCAGGGAGCTCTGAGGTCTCTAAAGGTCAGAGGAAAACCTTCCAAATCCCTAGAATACTGGGGCTTAGATCCTCACTGCCAATACCCAGGGCAGGAGCTGATTTATAACATTCCAGGCACTGGAGATCCTTTTAAAGAGCTGCTGCTTCACCAGATGCTTTCCCACCCTCCTCCCAAAGGTGCACAGGAGACACTGCTGGGCCAAAGGACAAAAACCTGAGCTGCAGACCTGGTCCTAAACGGGGTCGGTGCTTTACCTTGGGCTTTCAGGGCACAGAGGTGGCACTGCAAGGTGAAAGCAAGAGCAGAAAGCTCAGCAGAGTCAGGGGCCCTCCCAGGACCACCAGGACTATGGCTCAACAGAGGGATCTTCTGTGTTAAATCCTTCAAAAACAAGCTTTTGAGAACAGAGGCATTTTGGTGAGAGAGGCTTTTCCCAGCAGTTACATGAAAGCCTCTGATCAAATACATCTGAGAGAAAAGGGCAAAATGTGGGGATTTCAGAGTGGACTAAGCAGAAGCATTAAAACTGTGCAAACAACACTCAACTGTCCCACTGTGCAACCCACAGGAGATCTGAGGGCAAACACAGTTCCCACCACAGGCACAGAGATTCCCAAAGGAATCCTCTGTCTCTCCCAGCTGACCCATTGCTGGGATGGGGGATGGAAGTGGTCAAAAAAGATCAGAGCCCTGGAAGGGACCAGCAGCCACTACCATACAACAACCAGGCGCCAAAGTGGTTTGGACACTTGAGGTGGAGGCTGAATAAATCAATCCAAAATTTATGGGAAGGGTGAGGGCAGGAACATGAGTTCCAAACGTTGCTCAGTGATCAGACAGGGGTTTCAGACAGGCAGGAATCGGCAGCACAGCATCAGACACAGCTGAAATGTTTTGTTACGCATGAGAAGACAACAGAGCCCAGTCCTAGCAGAGCTCCTGACCCAAGGATTCAGCCCCCTGCAGCCCCACGTTCCCATGGGATCCAAGTGGGTCTCCTCTGGCTTTCCTCGTCCCAAGTTTAATGTCCCACTTCTACCCCTTTGCTTCCCACAACAAAGCAGTGTCAGGATGTTTCCTCGCTCCACATGCCACGTGTAACAACCATATCCTCGTTCCCCATCCCATAACACTCCTGCACGCACCTTCCTGACCCCAATACACAGCTTTTTTCTCTCTGAAATGACACAAGTCATCCAGCATTCCCAAACCTTTACAGCCTTCCCAACCCTCTGCCTACCCATGCAACCTCCACCTGGCAAACAGGGATTCAATTAGATCTTAGGAAAAAATTTTTCTCCATGAAGGTTGCCCAGAGAAGTTGGGGCTGCCCCATCCCTGGAAGTGTCCAAGATCAGGTTGGACAAGGTTTGGAGCAATCTGGGATAGTAGGAAGTGTCCCTGCCCATGGCAGAGGGTTGGAATTTGATGATCTTTAAGGTCCCTTCCAACCCAAATCATTCCATGATTCTAAAGTCAAATGTGCCCATCGCTTTTGCCTCCGCTCTTTCCACCTCTCCTTTCCCTTCCTACAGCTTTGTCCTAACTCTTCCCTTCTCAAGCATGGATAGAAAACTTCAGGAAAAGAGAAAAGGGGTCATTTAGGGAAGATCTTATTCTAAGTCTTCTAGAAGGATTCTGAATCTCAGCCCTGGTTCACATGAAACCCAAATTCTCCCAGAGAGGTTTCCACAGGTGGTCTTAAAACCCTTCACATCATCTCTAGATGCTTCATGTAATACTCCTTCCGACTCAGCACCTGAAGCTCTGGAGAATATTGTTTTTAGTCTCTAGTCCACAACTTCTCTAGCCACACAAAAAGGTGAGAAAGAAAAGTAAATTAATCCAGAGATATTACAAGGAAAACTTTGAGTATAATGTTCCTAATAAGAAAATAGTTAAAGGTCATAAATCCAAGAACTCTGAAATTGCCCACAGAACAGTTAATCCCACTGAAGTTGTTTTGAAGGCCTAAGCTGGACTTGGCCAGGATGCTGAGGTCCACAACCTCAGTCTGCTGGCTTGGGCTGTGGGGCACAGTTCATTTAAAACCACCACAAGGAAGTTGGGACTAAAACTTTAACTCAAGATTGAAGTCCAGCCAAAACATCAGCATGTTCCAGAAAATACCCTGCACCCCCTTGTTCCAGAGCTCCAGCTTCTGCCACTCTGGGGTTTTAAGGCTCCTGTCCAAATGCTAACCCAGACCAAACACTTTTAGCTTAAAGGTTGGAGCAAAATTCATGCTTTGGGATCCGTAATTCCAGCTAAGTGCACTGCTTCCAGCAAAACTACCTGACTGAGGACCAAATAAATTCCCTGCACAACTCCAATAAAGCAATTCCAACGGGTGGAAAGACTTCAGAGATTTATCTGGTTGCAGGACAAGGTCATCTTTTCATGCAAAAATCAGCAACTTTCCCGTGAATCTCATTTAAGTAGCAAGAGAATAACAATTCATTTCAATCCTTTATGGATCCTCACTCTTCTCTTCCTGCGGACAGAGGTTCCGCCAGGCGTGTCCAGTCCTGTGTTTTCATCGATGGTTATTGATGTTTTTCAATTACTTCTGTGACACTTTCTAAAATACATTTGTGTGTGGAAAACAGTCGATATAATCCCATCCCAGCACTTCCAGGCTGGGATCCTCTTAATGCTGAGCTGGGCTCACATTTTGGTGGTTTTTACGGCAGCTCTTCACTGCTTGGCCAACACATCCCTCAGTGCCATCCCATGGATCCTGTCTTTGCTAGGATAACTCCACATCCCTCTGTGGATGCAACTAATATGGATTTGGGTCAGATCTCTCAAAAGCATCCCTGTGCAGCAATATTTTCTCCAAACGCCTTTGGAAACACTGTATTCATGTCCCGGAATTAAGAACCACACAATGAATATTCCCAAGTGTGGTTATTCTGCCTCTCAACCCCTCCCTCCAATATTTTTTCTTTCCTAGCCTTAACTGCTTATTCCTTTCACTATTTTCTGAGTCTCCAATTGTATTTTCCTTCAACAACCACACTAAAAAATAATCTCCCAGCATCTCTACACTTCTACCACCAAATATTGTCCCAAATAAGCTGGATTTTATGCAGAGACAATGAAATAATTAAAAGCTGCATTGAGTGAAGAGCTTGCCTTGGTGGCAGCATTGCCCCAATCCGTGCCCCCAGCTCCCAAGCAGCCCAGCAGTCCCAACGACGTGATCACTTCTTCCATCAAACTTTCCACGCGCCAACAAATCACAAACGAAACCAGACCTTGGCACTTTCCCTTCTCGCCTTGTTTCTCTGGGAAGGAACTCAAACTCTGCTGTAGCTGCTCTACAAGATATCCATGCAAACCCCTGGATCATTCCATGCGGGATCATTCCAAAAACACAACGCATTTCATCCAAAGAACCCAACGTCCTCATGGAAACTACAGACTTAGCACAAAACCACGACTCTACCACAAAAATGAATCACGAACAGAGCTGATGGGAGGAACATTTTTTCACCAAAAAAAAACAACAACCACTTCTCTGAATTTTTTTTTTTATTCTTGGCATTTATCATAAATTTATAAAATATCTTCAACATCAGTTTGGGGAACTCAAATCCCTTATTTCACTGAAATTAAAGACCATGGGCTGCGCAGAGCCATTGGTTTTATGGCCATGTACAGCGATGGCATTTCCCTCCTGCGCTGGTACTGAGAGCATTTTTTCTCTCTCCCACTGTGTGGGACCTGCTTCCTCCACTGTTCCTACCACCCCTCTCGGCTTTTCAGATGCTAATTGCTTTTCTCACTAAATTGAAGGCTTAATTAGATTAACGGAAGAACAATAATTGTGTCTAACTAGTATTTAACTGGGATTTTGCTGTTTCTTTTCAGATCCCGTGAAGAGATTTCTATAGAAATCTGGGGGCCCATTTGTTTTGGGTTCTGTCTGGAGATGCAGGAGATTTTTTTACCTCTTCTTGCAGATTTGACACACTCATTCCATCAGTCTGGAATCACCATGGCTAAACCTACATTAGTCATTTAGAAGATCATATATTTATTGTTATTGTACCCACCACACCTGTCTTTAGGCTGGTTTTATATGGCGCAAATGGACACAACTAAATAATAAATTAGATTTATAATTAGCATGGCTGCATTCAATATGTTGTGCCTCTCAATGGTGGACACCAAAAGGGATTTCTTCAGCATTATCAGGTGGTTTTCCAGTAAATGGAACACAAACACTTGTGGCAGGAGGGTTATTGGTGGAACAGACAAACTCTGAAGGTTGGGACACAAGCAGAGCAGTCCGAATATCTTCACCCCTTACCCCCACATTCTGGATGCAGCATTATCCCAGAAATTTACACAGTTAAAATCCATGCTGGCTGCAGGAGTTTTTCCAGGTAAGCCACAGCAGCCCCGTCCTTGGCAAAGACCGGCAGGATCCATCAGAAACAAGAAGCAATTTTCTGTCTCAGACAGAGACAACCACATCCCTTCTTTGATGCTGCCTCAAACTTTAATTGCTAATAAGGAAACCAGCAACTGGCTCAGGTCCTTCCTGACTCTCATTTCCCACCCCACTTTTTCACTGCGTATTTAGGGCTGCACTGAGCTTGGCAAGAGCCCCTCAAGGGAGGAATATTTAGGATCCTCCTTTAAGCAATCTGTAGGAATTAAATGTGGCACCCTGAGTAATGCAGCACATCAGCAAGATAAAGTGTTTCCCCAACAAAAAAAAGCCATGGGGAGCTTTTTCTTTGAGGAAAAAGTTATCCAGACCTCTGTGTTTGGTTTGTTACACTCTGCACAACACCCACATGCCAATAGCTCTGGAAATGGGGTCCAATAAAGGAGCTGCTGCCTGCCAGGAGGGTTTGCTGGGGAATATGAGTGAAGGGAGATAGGAGTTTTATTTATGCAAGTTAAAACAGGAGCTGAAGAGGTTTAAATCCTCTGGATAATCAAAATTAGATTAAATTCTTGGTGTAAGACCCGATTCAAAATAAATTGTAATTATAATGAAATGCTCTACAGTAAAAGCATTTTCTTACAGGGCTCTTTTATCTTGAATGATCCCCCAAGTCACAAGTGGCAGTGGTTTTCTCCAGGATGGGACACAGCCAGTGCATGACAAACTTTGCACATAAAAGAGATTCTTTTCCAGCTGGGAAGAGGGGAAGGAAAACAAGCAAAATGAGACTGCAATTTGCTGGGACACTCCAGCTTATCCTTCCCTGCCCTCACTGCCTACAAACCAAATCACCAGGTCACAGCATCATAGAATTGTCAAGGTTGGGAAAGACCTCCAAATATCTCCAACAATTGTACGAGAGCCTAAGAAGAAATCATCAAAAATCGTCATAATCAAGAAGAAATCATCAAAAATAAACATAATGCAGGGCACTGCCACAGAGCAAAGTAACCACAGAGCAGCGTAACCTGCCTGGCAAATTCAACCTCTTCCTGCCTCTGGAGGGATTTTTAGGGTGTCACACAATGTGTCAAGCATACCTGGTTTTGGTCAGACAGGGAAAACAGGGACTGCAATTCACATTAAAGCCTCCTTACTCTGCCTAGTGCTGTAAAACAGATATAAAGAGATGTAAATATGATGAGCATCCATCCCAGCCAAGCTCTGTCCTGCTATCCAGAGCATAGTAAATGTCCTCACTGCAATAAAGGACAGGACACTCAAAACCAAGAATAATTCCCTGAACAGAACCTCATCAACTCTTCCTCGGCTTGTTTTGTACCTGTGCATCTTGTCAGCTTCTTGTTCAACTCCCCATGAGGTTCCTGCTCCTCACACTGGCCCAGAGGCCACCATGGCATCACAGAATGGTTTGGGTTGGAAGGGACCTTGATGATCATCTCATTCCAACCCCACTTCCATGGGCAGGGACACCTTCTACTGGACCAGGCTACCCAAAGCCCAGCCCAGCTTGGTCCTGAACACCTCCAGGGATGGAGCATCTGCTTTTCCAATGGACTGGGAGACCCATGGGACACCTACATGATGCAGATCTCAGCAGAGCCATTTCAGAGGGCTCTGCTCCACACTGGTTTCCTTCACAGGACAAACCAGCCTTGTCACCTCTCCCTCCTGTGGCCTGGAGCCGTCAGCGCTTGTTTACAAAGTTTCTGCAGTTTTGTTTAATTTAGAGCAGCTCTTCTGGTGAGTGTCACCAGTTCCACTTGGCTGGCTTTGACGAGAGCAATGTGACTGCTGGGAACTGAGACAACCCTTCCAGAGCTTCCACTCCGTTTCTCTGTGTCTTCCTCTCCCTGAAGCATCTTTTGGGTGGAAGGAGGAGAGAGGAACGAGTGCTGTCGGATCAAACAGCACAGAGTCATTTACAACTGGCCCCAGGAACGGGTCACTGCCCGAGGCCTGAGCAATCGGAGGCATTCGAGCCCTTGCTTGACAGCAAGTGGTTTAAAGAAAAGAACATTTTCATCTTCAGAGAAATCAGTGATCACCCCAAGTCAGACGCTTCCAGAGACAGCAATACTCCCTGTCCCTAGGACAGTTAAAATTAAGGTTTCATCTTCCCTGTTTAAAGACTTTTTGAACCAAGGCACGGGAAATAAAAACATTTTTCCCTAAATCCTACTGGTTTGATAACCAACACCCAAACAGAGCCTCCCTCTCCCTCCTCTCTGCCTCATCCCTCCTTGTTTCACATCTCTTTTTACAGTCTTTGCCAAGGGACCATTGTGCCCAATGTCTGATGTGTTGGCACTGGGAAGATCAGCAGCATTTGGGCTCTGTAGGGTTTCTCCATCAATCTTCCCCCACAGGATCTCAAGCATCCCCTCACCACAGACCACTCTTGGTACCATGGTCTGAAAGAAGGAATTCCAGAGGTTTGCAAGAGCGGACAGCTGGAAGCTCTGTGACAGGAGCCAGCTTAGGAGCTGATGGAAGCAGTGGCGTGGAAGGGAAGGATGGTAGTGGAAGGGAAGGATGACGGCAGGAGGTACCAGCAACCCCTGAAGATTAAGGGAGCACTAATGAAGAGAAGAAATACGTCAAGAGCCAAAGCCGAAAAGCATCAGAGCCCACAGCTGCAGGCTGGGGACCTGCTTTGTTTTGAAAAGCTGTCCACCTCCGCTGGCTTGATTAAGAAGTATTAATTAGCCAAGCAGAGAGCAGCAGCGAAGACACTGACCAAGGTGTGGCTGTTATCTACAGAAGAGCAAAAAATTATGTGAATGGTTGGGGGAAAAGGGGATAGAGCTGGAAACCAATACAGATCTGCCCCGTGGCACTTGTGTCTCTCCCTCCTCTTCCTCTCACCTAATACTTCAGGAGACCTTGGAAAACTGGTCTCCTTTTCTTCCCTCTGGCAGACTGTGTTTCCTCATTATTCACAGTGACTGTAACTGTATTATTTCCATAACAACAGACTGTGAGATCAGAGAGCTGCACATGAGGGGTTGGAAAAGGAAATCAGCCACGTAGGAGGACTTAATTTCTCCATGTTTCTTGTCTGCTGAATGGGACTTGGGGAGAAGCAACATTTAAACTACCCCACGAAAAGTCACTGGGGTGGCACCAGTTACTCCAATTGAGACTCCAGCTCATGCTCACAAAGACCGAAGTAAGGAGTGGGACAATGTGCAGCCTCTCTACAGCTGATGTCAGGGCTGAAGGAGATGGACTCTGCTATAAACAAACCCTGTTGTTTATCAATCCCTAAAAAAACCCCACACGCTTTGATTTGTGTCACAGAGAAGTCCTTTGTCCTGATGTAAGAGGTGGAGCGGGTCAGCATCTCCTCAAAAAGCAGGAAAGAGGCTCTTTCCCTGGTGCAGCAGGGCAGGATTTGTGGTGGGAGCAGATGGGGAGAGCGACAGCCCCTGAGCAGGAGCGGCCACCCCAGCTCCATGGGTTGCACAACGTCAGTGCTCTCGAAGGGAACAGCAAGTGACAGGAGAGGATGTCACCTCACAAAGAGAAAGTGGCCTCAGTCTTCTCACGCTCACGTTTTATCCCTCTCAAACTACTTTACATCGGGGGAGAAGAGGAGAGCGCGGAAAACAACCCCGAGAAGAGGCAAGGAGCACTAACGAAGGGAGAACATGCCAAGAGCTGAGCTAAAAAGCATCAGAGTTCACAGCCAGAGGGTGTGGAGCTATTTTGCTCTGAAAAGCTGTCCACCTCCGCTGGAGAGAGCAGGAACAGTTGTCAGTGTCTCCACGAGCACAGACGGGAGGCACCGAGGGCGATTTCCTGCCTCGTCCGCAGTCACGCAGGACAGACATGTGGGAAGCACAGACCACGCTGGCTGTGTCCTCCCTTCACCTCAACACTCAACATGCCCAGAAAGAATCACAGAATTGGGTTGGAAAAGACCTTAAAAATCTTCCAAAATCTGCAGGGACACCTTCCACTATCCCAGGCTGCTCCAAGCCCCATTCAACCTGGCCTTGGACACTTCCAGGGATCCAGGGGCAGCCACAGCTTCTCTGGACAACCTGTGCAGGGCCTCCCCACCTTCACAAGGAAGAATTTCTTCCTGATATCTGAAGAGAACACCCCAAGGAAGGCCAGGCAGAGTGGCCTGGCTGACAAGGTGTCACTAAACCAAGTGTGAAAATGGCTCTAAAAACAAGAGGTCATGGCAGCAAACGCTCCCAGCCCTGGTTGCAACCATGTGATATCAGCATTCATGTGGCAGGAATTTGGCTCACAGGGCACATTGGGACTTCAACAGGCCAGCTGAGAGCCAAGGATTGCTCATGAGTGAGTCAGGAGTAGTTTTAGGTTAGTAGTTAATAGTAGTGTTAGATTAATGGTTGGACTCAACCTTAAGGGCCTTTTCCAACTTAAAGGATTCCTCGATCCCTGCACCAGGCTGTGGCTGTACTTCACACTTCCGTGGAAGCAGAACAGACCATTTTTCATCCTGCTGCATTCCCAGTAGGAGTTTTCCCCAGCAAATACCAAACAGCCACAATTAGCTTGAAAATAAAAATATCTTTAAGACGCATCCGGTCAGAGCGATGACCAACTGCTTTGTGGCTTTCATTTAGGGACTGGGGGAGGGGGAGGGGGTGAGGGGTGTTTTTAATAGCTCATTAGCCAGCTTTCTCAAGCAGTCATTAAGATCTGCTAATTATCCCTTGGTCTGAGAAAGAGGAAGAAAATCTCTCCCTCCGGATTCTTCCGGCACTGGTGAAAAATCTTCGAGGCCAACAAGTTGTCACTTTCAAACTTGGAAAATAAAGTCCAGGAATTCAACTTTGTATTGGGATTTTCACTGCAGCATTTCTGCCTTGCAAATGCTTCTTCTCAGGGGTCAGAGTGGGCTTCCCAATGAGCTTCACCCAAAACAGATGGGTTTAAGAGGCAAAGCAAGGAAGGTTTAGGGGTTCCTAATCTTTGTCTCAGAGTTTAAGGAGGGTCTGGAAGAGCAGGTGAAAGGACAGGGATTGTGATGGACCTTAGCAACACTTTTATGGCACCAGCAGTGTCACAACCCAGCTGAGCTGTGCTTCAGGAGATCCTCAACCCAGGGGTTCGATTCAGAGGTGTTGTCCCAGGAGGATCCAAAAAGATGGATACCCTTCACCCCTGCTCTGTAGGCCACAGAGAGCTTGGAAATCTTGAATAATCTATCATTTTGTGTTAGTGCTTAACATCCCACAGCCTGGACACAGCTCAGCCCTCTCCTGTAGGGCTCGTGGCAGTATTGACATGTGCAGAGCAGTTAGAGACAGAAAAATCCAGGCTCCTTGGAAATATCGGCACAGAGCCTCTTGAAGGATGGCTCCAAGGCCTTGTTTTAAATCAAATTAGTCATTCAATAGATCTTCATCACATGAAGGATTTCCCTTTGAGCTCTGTGTTGCTTATACAAGTCCATACCTTAATGCTTAAGGCACTTCTGTGAGGTGAGATGAGCATCAGGAAGCTCATTCCAGCAAGAGCCTCATCCTCTGCCCTGGTTTTTGGATCATCAGGAGGCCCAGTGAGGAGCAGGAGTAAATGACAGCCCCCGGTGAATGTTTTGCCTCATTATCTTACACCCACAGACAGCTCTGAATGCTCATTTGGAAGGTTGAAACCCATTTCCCAGCAGTTTCAGTGCCGTGGTAGGAGACACACAGAAAATGGGAGTTGCTACTGGCTAAGGAATCCCAGTATGGATTTGCAGGATGGAGTTGAGAGCAACCTATGGGGGTTGTAGGACCACAAGAAACCAGACTGGAGCCACAGAAGCAAAGTGGAGAGTGTTTGGCAGGTTGTTAAAATCCTTCACAAGGATAAACTGAGCCAGCAAAGCTTATTCATCGCCAAAAAAAAAAAGGTGTATTGACTCAGACTCCCCAAAGAGAAAGGCATTACAAACAGCAAGCAAATAAAAACACTGCTCCTGGGGAAAAAAAAAAAACCAACTTAGGATTTGGTATTGGGTAAAATGAGTTGCAAATCCACAGACAGCTGGGGAATTCAGGTAAACAGAACCAAAGCAAGGTCCTACTGAGGAACTTGGCTGGAAGAGAGAGGCTGGGATTTTCTGAAGAAAATTTCTCTGGGTTTTTTTTATGACCAGAAGTCAAGACACTGATTGTTCCCACAACCAAGGACTCACTCCCCACATCCTCCACAGCTTCCCTGTGCTGCACTGAAGGAGAGAAGGAACAAGAATTGTCTCACAACAGCTTTCTGCAGCAGCCAGGAGTTCCACTGAATGGCTCAAATCGGGAAACCTGAGACCCTGACAGGAGGGGGGTGGATCCAGAGACCACCTCACCACCTGAGCACTCCCTCACAGACAATAAATCCAGGCAAAATCAATCACAAATTCTTTTAGGTTGGAAAAACCCTCTGAGACCATCAAGTCCAACCACGAACCCAGCACTGCCAAGGCCACCCCTAACCCACGTCCCCAGATCCCTCCAGGAATGGGGACTCCACCACTGCCCTGGCCAGCTGTGACAGTGCTTCACAACTCTTTGGGTGAAGAAATTTTCCCAAATATCCAACCTAAACCTCCCCTGGCACAACTTGAGGGCCAGGAGGAGAAAACAGCTTTCGTGCTGCTGCCTTTGTGCAGAAGGAAACAAGCTCTGCAGGGAGCAGGGACCCGGTGGAGATTTGACTGGAAAACAGAAAATCCCAGGGAAAAAAAAACAGGGAGAAGGATGGGGGGACAGCAGGAGTGCTGCAAGGGTGCTGATGCAGGTGAGTCTGATTTCTCTGTAAATATTTTTATCCAAGACTTAGCCTGGAGAATAATTCCACCTCCTTCATTAATGCCTGTGACCAATTCAGCACATTTCTGAAATATGGATAACTCAGAAGAGTTCTTGTAGGTTTATGGACTTTCTAAAAGGGGTTGGTAAGAGGAGGAAGGGAGAGGACTTGTTGAATTGTCTGTTTCTTTTTTTAAATACTCAAACAACCTGCAGGCTGAGAAAACAATAAAAAATTACAGACTCCATTAAGACACTTAGAAAAAAATCACTGCCTCTGGATTGCTGAAGCTTGCCAATTTTCTGCCAGTCTCACTGTAATTGTTCTAGTCTGGGAAAGAAAGGAAGAGAAAGGAGAAAAAAAAATAAAAAGACTAATAATAGAAGAAAAACAACTGTGTGAAACACACTGAAATAACATGAGCTGCTCTGATTGTATTTCCCGACAGACAGCCCTGGGATTGTGTTCTGCAAAAAGAGAGAAGAAAGTAATGCAAATGTGTGGTGAAAGTGATTCAAATACACACCTCACACACACATGAATTAACAAATAAATCCTGGAATTGGAGGGAGAATGATTTCCCTCTTCCAGAGGGAAGGTTTGCACCTGGGAAGGAGCTGAGATTTCCTCCAAATTCACACCTGGCTCCATCCAAAGCCCTCAGCCCTACACCAGCCCCTACATCCCAGTGCCAGCTATGGTTGAGGTCCTGCCTCAGTGGTTGGTGTGGAAAAAATCTCCCTCAGCATCACATTTTCTGGTGGAACATCCCCCAATAACTTCCTTGAGGATGCTCTTCTGCAACCCCGTGTTGGTTGGGTCTCCCCTGTTTGTCTGAGATGGGACATCCTGTCCCAAGTTCCACGGTCATGCCACAGCACAGGGAATTGCCACCCACCCCAAAAGGCCCTGATCTGCCCTAAATACAGTCCAGGGAGCTGCAACAAGGCTGATCAAGGTCATAGCAAACCTTTGCCCGTGAAGAGGGATTAGCAGGAGCTCTCAGACTGTGCATTTCAGGGAGGAGATGAACGTGAAGAGGGATGATAAAGGTATATTAGCAAATGATAGAGGGATCTTTTGTTCTTTCTGCCTCATAACACAAGGGAAAGGACAATCCCATGAGAAAAAAAAAATGGAATTTAAAACATCCAAATACAAAGCCGATAGAAGGAACTGGTTTTTCTCCCCTGTGCTGTATCATCACGGGAACTTCTGAGGCAAAAAGTCCACTGAGGAGAAGGAAGAAGTTCACGTATTTATGCAGCCAACAAGAAGAAGCACTGCTGGGGAAAATACCTGCCTACCACCAACTTGTGTGCCTGTCAGCACTGAGCAGGCCCAGGACACACTCAGGAAACAGCAAAGGGAGTTTCTTCAGCCTTTGACAAGACTGAGTTGCCCTCCTCAAGTTCATGTGAAAGCAAATCTGCTGTCCAGACCCACAGGAGCAGCTGCTGGTGGTGCCCACCTGGCTGGTGGCACTCAGGGAGCCGTGCTGGGAGCTGGGAATTATCTGTTTGCCATTCCCTGCTGGTTATTTCTCTTCCACTCCAGCCCAGGGGTGGCTGGAGATCACCACAGCTCAAACCCTTCAAATCCCAACACGAGCCAGGACTGAACCACCCCACCTGCAGCCTCCAGCTCCTGCTCCTTTCAGCCCCATCTCCCTGACCCCACTCACCCCACAGCAGTAAGGAAACCTCCAATCCAACCCCGAGGACAAACCTCGGGCAGGATTTCTCCTCTCCATCCTGGAGAGCCGTGCAGAGAAGCCAGAGAGGCTGGGCCAGCTGGGACAGTGCTGGCAGCAGCAGCCTGCAGGCACACGGAGATGTCAGCAGTGATGGAAGAACAGCAGAACAGCTCTGCCTTTTGGAGGAGGAGAGGGCAGCTCTGACAAATTCTGTTTTCCCCCCTCAGCAGCTCGCCCAGCTGCCAGCACTGTCAGGACACGGGGGCTGAGACAGAAATTAAACACTCAGAGACTGGGATGAGGAAGGTAAATCAGCACCAGCATCCAGGGGTGGCTCAGAGCCTCCTCCAGAGCCTGGGGCTGATCCCATATGGATGAACAGGGTCTGTTTTCTATAGGGGCAGCTCCCATCCCATAAGGGAGCCCTGCTCATCACAGGGGTGGTGATGCCACATCACCCCACAGCCATCTCCCCCTGCCACGGGAAACTGGTGCTCAGACATCCCACCCGGGCTCGTTCTGACCTTCTCTACACAAAAACTCCAGCAGCAGTGTGAGCTCCCCCTTCCCACCGTGCTGCAAAGGAGGGCTGGCAGTGAGAAAAGAGCAGGGGGCTCTGCTGGATCCCCAGACACCTCTGGGATGCACAGCCCTGCAAAAAAAACCCCTCACCCACACGAGCAGAGGGCAGTAGGGGATGAGCAGCAGAGAAAATGAGTCAACATGACAGCCAGGAGCTCCTGGGGAGCTGCACCCCGCGGTTCCCCTGAAACCTGTGCCAAATATGAAGAAATCTCACTGCAATCCCTCCCCCCCCCAGGCCCCTCCTTCTGCCCTGCACTCACCCCCAAATGCAACAAGCCAAATTTCCCTCTATTTTTCCTTTATTTCCCCCCCCACGCAAGCAAGCAAACAACTCAATGCCAGAGGGAGAAGACCACAGATTCTGCCGGCAAAGCCCCTCCCGGTGAGGGTTCGACCTGCATCACTGCAGCGCTGGGGGAAAAGGAGAAGAGCAAAGCTCTGGGGGAGCAGAGGTGTGCCAGGGATGGGGCAAGGCCTGGAATTTCTTGAATGCAACACAGAAAATCGCTTATGCATGAGCCTGAATGAGCCATCCCCAGGCAGCACCTCCCAGCCTGGCAGTGGTCCAGGTGTCCTCTCGATTCTGGTCCCGGCATCCAAGTCTCCACCGTGGATTTTTTTTTTTTTCCTCTTTTTCATTTTTTTTTCCTCTTTTTGCTTTCCTCTCTCCCTTTCTGGAGAGCGTTGTACTATGCTGGCAGCCTGCCATGCTCACGTCTGCCTCCCACTTCACCCCCATCTGCCATTGTTTCCAATCAGTTTAGGAAACAGCACTGAGAACAATTAGAAAAGATAACGAGGAAGAATTACATAATTACAGGCCACCGCATCCAAAGCATTTTCCCAGTCTGAGCTCTGCCTGAGGGAGGGAGAGGGACTTAATCACACTCTGCCCTAACTTGACTGTCTCACCATCATCATCATCACCGTGGTACCTGGAGAGAGGTGCCTTCTGCAGCTGGACACTGCGAGCTGCCTCAAGAAAGGGTTTCTCCCAAAAAGCCGGTTGGATTTGGGAGGAAGGGATATCTTTCTTCCTCCCCTGCCTTATCTGTCTGGGGGAGGATTCAGCCCTGCCCAGCTGTCTCCCTGGATCTCGTTGGAGCAGCAGACTTCACCGGCGGCAAGAAGGAAGATGCTCAAGGAATTAATCTGCTCTCGAGGTCCCCAGTGAGGCTTATGCAATGCTCCCCAGCTAAGCCAGGCTCTGATGTGCCAGGAGGAAGATCACGAACTGCCAGGGAGACACCAAGGGCAGCTCCACACACTGGGATAAAGCTGTGCCCGTACTACGAGCACCATCCCAACTCCATTCCTCCAAGGAAACCTGGTCGTGTGGCTGCAGCTAACCCTGGTTACACACCTGAGCCCTCCCCCGCCCCTCCCACCCAAGTCCTGCTTGGCATTTCACCTGTGTGGCCCAGGCTGCTCATTTTTCCAGTATTTTTCCCAATTACCTGCCCTGACACCAGAGTCCGGGTTCCTCCAGGTGGCTGGGAGGTGACACCAGGAATGCCAGTGCTGAATGGCTTCTGTTTGCCTTGCTAAACACCTGCCTAATTCCCCTTCTCCAATTCCCCTGCCTCTCCCCACACACCAGGTTCACCACCTGCCACCTCTGGCATTGGAGCTACCAGGGAATAGAATGCCAGGAAAGGAGAGGTTTTTCCCAGGAGAGCACTGTCTTGGATGCTTTTCTTTGGAGGATTTCAAAGCAGTTCTCCTGTCATCATCCTCGTGCAGATGGAGGCAGGGGCTGCTATGTGAACTGATATTTGATCTGGCTTCAGAGCAGCTCTGAGCTCGCTGCATCCTCCTTGCCACGCTGGGGCTGATTTTTGCCGCTCAGCCGTTATTTCTGGGAGCAAAAAAAAAACCCATCTTTGAATTGAAGCATCCACTTCTCTGGCCGTAAGTGACTCTTAACAAACATCAGAGTAATTAAAAATCTCCCAAAAGCACAGGAACTGGGAAATGCCTTTGATAGCTGCTCTGAGGACGGAGGCTCTCTCATCCTGGCTCGGTGTGTCGCAGATGTTAACTGTGAATTCTCCTTCGTTCTTTAACCTCCTGAGCTCAGCAATTCCTCCACCACCACCACGTCCTTCCTGATCGAGGTGTAATTCAGAGCTTTTGAAATTAAACCCCTTTCATGACACCTTTGATTGAGACGTTCCTGCACAAGGACTCCAGGGCTTCTCTGGTCCCTTTTAAGATGCCATGAAAGCAAGAAACTGTCCAAGCTTTGAGGGAGGGCTTGAAATTTGAAAATCCGAGAAAAAACACACAACGTGGGGACGTACAGGAGGTCCTACAAGCTTGGAGGAAAAAGGCTGGGCTTTTTTCTTCTCCATTTTTGGCTGCTGGGTGTTCCCCACCTTGTCATCAGGTCTTGCTGGGAAAGCAAAGCATTAAGAGATCCTTGTCCAAAACCACCAATTTTGTCATTTAATATAAGCCAGTGCAGCCCAAGCTTGGGGAATTACACAGATGAACGATGCAGACGTTTCCAAATTAACTCCTCTGAGATCCATCATCACAGGGAGTGTTCAGACCTGGATTCACATCACATAAATTTAAGGTAATTGAGGAAACCATTCACTGCTGCGGCATCAGGCAATGAGAGGGAGAACCTTTGGCGAGAAGTTCAGATCCAAGGTAGGGATACACCTGCATGTAGTAATGGCTCAGTGGAGCTTGTGGAAGGTTCTGGTGGAGGTGTCCTTGCTCATGGCAGGGGGTTGGGACTTGATGGTCTTTAAGGTCCCTTCCAAACCATTGTGGGATTCCATGAAGCCCAAGGGAGGCCTGGCAGCTCACTTAGGTTGGGTCTGTGTTACCTGAGGATGTGGTTCTCAACCATAAACACATAAAATAAACCACAAGGAGTCGGGATTGCAGCGTTTAACTGGGAGGGGACCAGTGCTGCTGAGGAAGTCTGGACAATGATGCAATACCGAATAAAATTATCAGAGTTTCCATATATTTTAGCAAGTCCATGGGAGGTTACCTCAGATTTCATAACTCCTGCTATCATTTAGGTCGGAAAAGACCTCTAAAATCTTCAAGTCAAATCATTCCCCACCACTGCCAAGGCCACCACTGGCCCATGTCCCCAAGTGCTACATCCACATGGCTTTTAAATCCTTCCAGGGATGGCGATTCCAGCACTTCCCAGGGCTCAACAACCCCGTCAGTGAAGATATTTTTCCCAATATCCAATCTAAACCTCTCCTGGCACAACTTGAGGTTGTTTCCTCTTGTCCTGCCCTTTGTTCCCTGGGAGCAGAGCCCGACCCCCACCTGGCTCCACCCTCCAGGGAGTTGTAGAGGAAAATCTTTGGAACTTTTAGAACAGGACTGAGAAGCCACACCAGGTTTAGGGTTTCCGAGGCCCGCTCTGGATGCAGTAAAACAGTGAAATAACTCCTGCTTATGATGTAGTAAAATAATATATAACAGTATTGTATCATTTCATCAATAAATCCTGCAGGGAGGAGTTTCGTGCAGAATTTGAAGAGCTCGGGATGGACTTGGAAAGAGACAGGGGAATTCCCAGGAAAGGGACAAAAGCAGCAACACGAAGGGAGGAGCCTGTGTTTATGCAGATGCTTCTGTGTTTTAGAAGAAAACACAAAAACAAAGCAGGAGGTTGGGTAAAAAATGAAAAATTCCACATCTGAAAGGAGGGCTGAACAATCTACAAGGAAAATTCTCCTCAAAGCTTCGCAGGGGTCCTCAAGGGCCCTTCACCACAGCTGCATAATGACACCACCACCAGGGAGGGGCTGCTTTTCACCCACTTGAGTGAAACGAAAGCTCCTCTCCCAAGGTGGGGAGCCCAGGCAGGGGTGGGGAAGGAGGAGGGGGTCCCTCTTTTGTCTCTCAGAACCACTCCTTATGGCACTGGCTTGATTTCCCATTGTGCAAAAGGTGGCTTTCCATCACTGCCACCATTCCCAAGAGGAGTGAGGTGATGGAGAAGAGTCATCACTGTGGACCCCAGCGGTGCAGAGCCCTTTGGAGGCTCAGAGCATCCCAGCTGGGTGCCTTTGGGAGCAGGGTTTCCCTGGGATATTCTCCCCTGCTCCCACAACGTTGTGACGCTCCAGGGTCCATCCAGACCCCACTTTGCAGATTCCCTACAAGTGGAGAGGGTGTCCCACCCTCACAGCCCTCCCTGGGATGAGCAGCTCCTCTCGGTCCCTTCCTGGTCCCCAGAGCCCACCCGCACCACCTCAGCCCAGGAGAGCAAACCTCCAACAAAACAACAGCAGAGAAAAGAAGAAGCGTGGAGGGCGGGAGAGGAGGGAAAAGTGGTTTCAAAACCTGGACACATCAAGAGACTGTTTCCATGGCAACCTCTTGTTCCTACAGCAGCTCAAGCCTGTTTTAATCAGCGGTAGCGTTTACCAATAAACTCTGCTGGGGTCTGCTCTCCCTTCCCAAGTATCCACACCGGGATGGGTGGGGCCACCATGCGTTCCCAGGGGCAGGGAACACCTTTGGGAAATGATGCCGATCGTTTTTTCCCTGGGGCTTTGGTGGCTGGAGCCAAAGTGCCCTGATTCCTACCCCACGGCAGGGATGGGGTGCCAGGGATGCTCCAGGCCTCTGCACACACCTCTGCAACCATCCTTGCTTTCACTTCTCCTCCTGGAAAATCTCAACCCAAGCCGCTTCACAGCCTCTTCAACCAGCAAGTTTAGCCCTTGGTGGTTTGTAAAGCTACCCCAAAAGGCTTGAGGTGCCAGTGCTGCCTGTAGGGAACAAACCAGGGTGGAGACAGGAGCGGTGGGAAGGGTCCAGAGGGAACTGCTGTGGTGGAGGACACAGGGACACACTGTGCTCGGGGAGGTGGCATGTGGAGGAGGTGAACAGCTCAGTCCTCAACAGCGGACACAGGGAATCTTGGTTTTGGTTATTCCCACTGGTCTGGTTCAAGAACATTTTGCTCTTTTCTACCTGGAGCCTGCAAGATGCCAAATCCCAAGGTGACACCTCACGGCAGCTTCCATGTCTGCAATGGTGTCATTTCCAAGGAGGCCGAGAAGAAAGGGTTGAAATTCAGCTCTGGTTGAAGTCCAGAACAGCAGGTCTTGATTAGAGGGTTCAAATCAACTTGCAGTCCAAGTTCACCTCAATTCCCCCAGGATTTCACAGTGCAAATCTAAACAGTAAAACCCAAGTGATCAAAACCCCTTAATGCCCTTGGCCTCTGCAAAAAAAAATCCTCAAGCAGAAAGCGTCAAAATCCTCAGTTAAAAATCTTCATGCTCACTCTTTAAACAGCACCTGTCACACTGGGGTCTGAGTTAAAACTGGACAGAGATGTTGACTTATCACAAACCAACACAGGGCAAGCATTACCCACAGCAAAACACTTCTCTCAACAGCTTTGAGAAGCTTGAGAAGTTTCTTTGTACTATTGCAGCATTAAAGATGTTGATATTTTATTTTGGAAGGAATTTTTAGTCATTTTGTTTAAATGACAAAAATTAGAAAGTGTCAAAGCGGGGAGGAAAATATTTCATGAAGCTTCAAATACTTAATAAGGCTCTGTGTTAAAGCAGTGCATTCTCTTGCTGCTTTTTAAAATGCCTTCATTTTAACAGAAAACTGGAAAAAAAGAGCGGTTTAGGTCAACCAGAAGATTTTCCATGTGTTCTTGCTTTGAGCCACTGAACCTAAAATCAATTATTTGTACATGTTTAGCCCTGATCCATGACTAGGACTTATCCAGTAACTCAAATAAACACAAATTGACAGTAATCTCGTTTTGTTTGGGTTTTCTCTCTGCAGATGTTCTAATGGACTGGTTTGCTTTCTGCAGATGGACCAGTTTAGCACCAGGGAATTTTTCAAGCATAAATGTGGAGCAATTTTCAGGGAATGCCTCTGGAGAGCAAATTTTGAACACATTTACCTGCTTTTCTGCCTACAACAGAGCCCAGAAACAAGCGGTTTGTGGCACGAGACCACCAAATTTCATGGGATTGAGGAAAGTGCCTGGATAAAGCTCCCTGCTTTTTCTAGCAGGAATCACCCCACGGACCTGAAGCAAAAGAATTCTTTGCACAACACCTGTCAAACCACGAAGCTCCTGCCTCAGGGCATCCCGGGCACTCAAGCTCTGCACAAAACAAAATTTGGGGGAGAAAAATCCACAGCAGGCATTAAATGCAGGAGCAGCACATAAACCAGCCCAGGAATGCCTCTTCCCCGTGGCAAGCTCTGTCCCTGATGCCTCTGTGCACCTTCACTCCAGCTTGAGCTCACTGTAAATATTTCAAAGGCTGGATGTCTCTGGGGACCCCCAGAGCAGCTGAACACCAGCCAAGGTTAACAAATCAGAGTGAAATGTCACAGCTTAGCCCTTCCTTCCTTCCCTGGCACCCTCCAGAGTGTGGATTCAAGCTCCACAAGCCACAGGGTGTTGTTGTATTTGTTTTTTCTTGCAGGGAGCTATTCCCATCTAATGCTTTGCCTGACAGCTGCTGTGATTAATAGGTGATGTGCCAAAAGCCACAGACTATTATTATTATTATGGCAACATTTCGAGGTCACAACCACGAGCAGGGTCCCATTGTGCCAGGCACTGCACACTGCTGGAGGTGGTCCCTGACTGAGAAAACCTCCATCTAAATAGGAATTCCTGGGAACAGGCAAAAAAAATGCACAATATTTTAAGTGGCATGGGGTTTTTTCTGCAGTTTCATGCACCAGGCAAGCAGTGGAAGAGAATTACTGTCCCCCAACACCCTGACACCCAACATGCTGGGGATTAATTAATGTTCATGCATAATCACTCCAGCATTTCTCAGAGTACATGCACAGCTGCAAGGTTTGAGGTTACTGGGTTAGGTTACATCTGCAAGGTTAGAGTAGCACAAAAAAAACCCCAAAAACTCCAGCCAAAACCAAGCAAAAAACCCCAAAATGGTGTTAGTCAACGTTAGAAAGCCATGCCTTCAGTACAGATTTCCTGTTCCATCCTGGAGAGCTCAACATTCCCTCTTTGTCACATGCATGTCATCAGAACTGCCTCATTTTCTAAAAACATGAAGCTAAACACCAGGTCAGGGGATTTGGCCAAGGTTTTGGAGCACTTTGGTGGCAACAGCACAGAGGAAACCCTGAAATCACAACAGCTTGTCCAGTGTGTTATTAACTGCATCCCACACCCAGCCCTGGAAGATTCTGCATCCCACATTTCCCCACACCACGGATTTTATTGGAAACCTTCTGGCCTCAAAGGTTCTCAGGTGGAGAATACAGGTTCTGCTCGATTTTTGTCAGCTGGTGAGAAATGGAGATTCAGGCACTCGGAGGAAATATTTGGTGTCCTACAGTCACACAGATGAATTCCCAAATTCAGTCAGTTGTAAAACATGGGTGAGTAATATTTCATGTCCCGCTTTCTGTCTGCCTTTGAGCTCGGGTTTCATTCCATCCCCAATAAGATACTGATGCTCAGAGGGAGAGGAAATAACAACTAAAAGGATAAAAAATACAGGAGTGGAAGAATGGACATAAATTATTATTTAAAAGCTGCAGTTTCCTACAAGCTGTAAGTCCCTTATCACCCTGAAGTATGCAATTTTCAGGCTTTTTACAGGTTTGTGTCCAGGGGCTGAAATCCAAACCCTGCCTACATCCACTTTTCAGCACTATTCCAGAACTGATGGATTTTTCAAGTCCTCATGGACACCTGTGTTGCCAGCACTGGGAAATGAAAAAAGACCCAAAATTCAGCTACCAACCAGAGACCCTTTTTAGCTGGGCCCAGATTGGGCAGACAGAGACCTAAGGACATGGTAGATCAGTTTCAGGGTTTTTCCTGCTTCCCCCTTGAAGGAAACCACATGCTGGAAATGGGCAGAGGGGTGTTTTCCCCTCTGGATCCATGAATCACTCATCACAAACATAGGCCCCTTTTTCTGCTCTCTCAGCCTTGAATCTCCACTGGCAAGGTAAGGATGAGTGACCTCCTGTTATCCATCACCCTCCTCTGCCCTTCCCACCTCCTGGTGGCCAAGCCCTGGCTCTGGATCTCAGCTCTGTCATCCAAGTGAAGGTCTGAGACCTCACACAATCCTCTCGTGTCACCTCCTCTGCTCCCAGGAGCAGATTTTGTTGTCACATGCAAAGTGGGAGCACAGTCAGATCCAGAGTAAAAACCCTCTTCCAAGGGTTATTTCCAGCCTCACAAAAAGGAAAAAGAACTGAGAAGAGTGAGAGAGGGGAAAGTATTTCTGGAAACGCCTCATGCAGCACATGAATGCCTGGGATGTTGTTGTGGAATAAATCCTCCATTATCACACAGCACCGTGTGGGTTTTTATATTGAGTGAGAGCCACCTCCACTTCAAAATAGAATAAATAAGTAAATAAGAGTAAATAATACAGAAAAGCTGCCTTGGATCCTGGTGGGCTATTACATTTGTCCCAGCCTGTCAAACCACACGCGCTCAACTCCGCATTGGAAATTCCATTGCGATACACAACAGCCAACTTGGGACAGAAAGGAAGTTGTCCCCCAATAAAACCCAATTTGCCTCCTTTTTGCAGCGCTGTCTCTGAACTAACCAGCCTGAAACTGCCCTAAAAACAGTCTGATGTGTAATTTATATTATGGTGGAGGAAAATAATTTCCCTTAAAGATGAGAGGTCGTCAAGTGAATCGGAAAAGAGTTACACCTGCGGAAGACAAGTTCAATGTAACAGTTCTGGGAGAATGAAATCAGTAATTCTCCCTTATATATTTCTACCTAAAAAAACCCCAAACAAAATAAAACCCAAATCCACCACAACTCCCTGAAAGGCTGCTGATGGAATCAATCAAATCTCTCCTCCGTGGACAGTTATGAACTGTCCCTTGTTTGTCCAAAGGACAAATCAAACAAGAGCTAGGGCTTTGCAAGTGCTTCTGAGCTTTTCCATGCTCATGAAAAAGTCATCATGTTTATCTCTGCAGAAGAAAAGAAAAAAACTCTCCTTAGGAAAAAAAAAAAATTAAAAAAGAAGGAGGTTTGAAGACAAGAGCCACGTGGCACACCAGGGGAGAGGGGGAAAGGCACGAAGAGCACAAAGCCATCCCCAGCAGCAGAACCTTAGCCAGAAACAGCCCCTGGAAATCCTTTCCCTTTATTACAGAGCATTAGAAGGAAATGAAAACCAACAAGAAGCAAGGATGGTTTTATCAAGCCTCCACAAAAGTTGAACTGCTCCTGGGAGCCTCTTTTTTTTCCCTCCCCGTTCTGAGGAATTCAGCAGCGGCAGAAAAGATGATTTCTCCTGCGCACACCACCCATAATTCCATCGTCGGATTTGATGTTTCAAAAGGAAGCTTCAATCCCCACAAATAAAAGCAAGTGTTTGAAAGAGATTATTCACCTGCCACGTCACCCAGACAGGAGGGAGCTGCCGGCTCACAGCGGGTCTGTGATAGGACAGACTTTACCCCTCCAAGTCTAGATCCAAGCAGAGACATTGGCAATGAATTTCCCTCAAGTGCTGCTAGGAGAGAAGTTATCTCCAGCTCTTCCTTCTCTTTGTGTCCTCCTCACAGCTGGAGCTTTTACCACAGCCTGGGCTGCCCCTTTCTCCCAGGGCTGATATGGTTTTGCTTTTTTCTGAAAGAGCAAAATGATTCGACTTAAGAGGGAGCTTGCTTTATTTGTTCCAAAGGCAAAGCTCCATCTCATGGTTATTGGACTCTCCTCCCACTTAAATCCGAGGCTGTTTGTTGCCTGCTAAGAGCTTCCTTCACGTTCTCCCTGCTGCTCGACTTTCCCCCAATTACCTGTGCTACAGACCTTGGGAAGAGACAGCCGGTGATAACCTTGGAGATAACTCTAGGTTTTCCATCTGCTGGGAGGAGAGAAAATAGCTTTAAATAAAAATGTAAATTTAAAGTAGAAGGAGGACAAGAGGTGATAACAACAGCCAGGTCCTGCTGTCAAATAGCTCAGTGCAGTGTTTACCCTTCATATAAAGCCATGAAACAGTCAAGGGCTTTATTTATCTTGAACAGAGCCAGCAACGAATCCAGTTCAGCCCCTCTACTTTGCAGGTGCTCTCCGAAACACGAGTGATGGAAACTATTAGTTAAAAGCACACTCCTGCCTTCCCAGCTTCCCTCCAAACAGCCCTAAAGACACTCTTTCCCCCCTGCTTTCCTCCCCTCTGGGCCAGCAGGTCTCTTTTATGTTCCCAGGGCTCATAAAAGCATCATCCATCCTAACGCATGGAGAAGAAAGGAGGAGGGCAGTTCCATCTTCCCAGGAGACAGCAGCCACCTCCATGCTCCAAAAGATGCTGAGAGACCTCAGCTGCCTCTCATGAAAAATTGAGGCAAATCCCAAAGCCTTCTTTTAAAAATTCCCTCAGAACTATTCCTTACAACACCCACGCTACTGGAAGCTGGGAAAATGAAGCTGGTCCGTCTTCACACTCTTCCTCAGGGCCCTGCTCACTTTTTGGATACACAGTGGGTTGGGCTGGTCCTACAACTGACCTCAACAGACAGCACTTAGAGCACCTCTGTGAGGATGAAAGACAACTCTACCTCTTGTTTAACCTCTCTCAGTCCAGATGAAAAAGGATCACCTGGAATAGCACAAATTTCAGTGTAGACAATAAAATCTGTGGTTTTAAGTTCATCTTATTTTGCTTTAGGGAAGCATTATGGAAAAGAGAAAATGGAAGAAGCAGAAAGCAGTGGGAGAAGGAGACAGAGGGGGAAAAAAAACCTAATAAAGAGGGAAGAGAAAAAAATCTACATTAAAAAAAATATAATTAGCAGAAATCTACCCTGACACAAATTAGTCCTGATCTTTTAGGCATCATCCCAGGGAGGGAAGAAGGGTCAGGGAACCCAATTTCCTGCCCTTCTTCGATGGAGTTTCCCAGTGCCAAAGCAGCAGAGCATTCCCATCGTCCCAGCCCATATTTAACACCACAATACACATATTTGCATGGTGGAGGAAAGAAAAATCCAGATGGTCTGGGCCAATCCTGTGAGGAATTTGTTGTTCTGCTACCCAGTGGTCCTTCCAAGGAGAATGCAATGGATCCTTCTAGATCTGAAGTCAACATGAGCAGATGTGTCATGGTACAGCATTCCAGACGTGGCATTTTCTTCCTGTGGATTTAATCTGGTGTTTTTCACACACAGTCTGTGGGACAAATGGACTGCACAGCAGGAATTCTGTCCTACTGCACTGCTGCTTCCAGCCTGGCTCTCGCTGTGGATGTGAACACCTTTCCATGCACAGGGAAATCCTTGTATCCTCCCATGAGGATTGACATTACATGGCAGCAATTTTTGAGCAATTCCCATCTCTGCCTGGGTAGGTGAGACTCCAGGAGAAGCAGAAGCCAGATCACCAGTAACCTTCAGAACCAGCTCGTTCCTTGTCCACAGAACAATCCCCAAAAAGAGCAAAAACCCCAGGTAATCCTTGAGGTCACCTGGCTCAGAAGTTTTATTCAGATCCCCAACAGGTCATCCTACATCACCCATTTCCTGTGGCAGCCTAATTGCTTTGTTCTGACTGGGAGGAGGATCTAAGTTTTGCTTCTCCTTGGTACTACTGAAAAAAATAATAATTTGAAAATAATTAAAACTTGTCATTTTTTTTTGCTCATCCTGAGGTAACTCATTCCCTGCAAGAGTCCCTTGTTCTTACAGTGCAAAAGACAATGAATAATTGATCTCTATCCAATTTCCATGGAAATTCCTCCCTCCACTCCCAAAAAGAACCCACCAAAACCCAACAAGAAAAATCAAACAGTGCTAACAGCTGGATTTCTCAGCAGGAAAACAAAAATGAGGAATAATGTCTGTTAGGAGACCTGCCTCAGTTTGCAGGTGATTTTTAATCCATTCAAACTTTACCTCTTGCTTCCATGTTTGCTGTTTTTACCAAACACTTGACCACTCCATAACAACTCCTTCTTCACCAAAACCTCCTTTTCCCTGGCAAAAACTGAGACCTTTGACTTCCAGGCTCTCCCAGGACTCGACTTTATGGATAATGTCAGATCCATCTGAGCTCGACCAACCCACTTCCAAATTTCAGCAGCAAAGCCTGGCTCCAGATCCCCCCTCTCTCCTCACAGCCTCTCTCCCTCTCGGTCGTGCACATCCATTATGCACATTTTCATTTGGAGCATTTTGCAAGTGATCTGTTGATTCATTGTATTAGAATTGCAAACAAATGGCATCATTTTCCCTGCACAGCTCTTCCCGGAGAATTCAGCGCTGATTTCCCGGCATTGTCGGGCTACTTGACTGACACTTCTGCTTGATTTGAACCCTTTGAGATTTCTCGCTGCAGCCACTTCTGCTCATCAGTTCTTCTGCAAGAACTCAAGAGCTTGCAGGAGCTCAGGCACCTGTGTTCGTTGACCCAGGCTCCACGTTTCCCTGTTCTGTACACGATTTATAACATTTTGCCTTGGAAATCAGAATGTGACAGCGAAAAGTGGGGATAGAGGGGGCAAATTCATCTCGACATTTCATGTAATTCCACTGATTTCAAGATTTGCTGTGTGTCAGATGGGCACGTGCATTTTTATCCCACCCAGACCTCCAATGCTCTAGGCTGGCAATGCACTATTTAATCCATCAAGTGCTGGGATTTTTTTTCTTTTTCCTATGTGGTTTTTTTCTTTGTTTTTAACAGACAAATGTGAATTTGCCACAGCTACTGTTAGATCTGAAACCACAGCAAAATATCTTTAAATGCTGTCACGTTCTTTGCTGCCACAAAGACCCATATTAATGGTTCTCACACAGCTTCACAAATACTCCTGGATCCTGATGTGTCAGACTTGCATAGAGGGGTTTAGGATCTTGCAGAGGAAAATAGAGGGACAGCAGCAGGAAATGATTTGATCCCAGTTTTGCAAAGCTGGGTCTTTCTGGAAGATCAAGGCCAACAGAACAACCCACATAAAGGTGGCACTTTGAAAAGTCTTTCTTCCCATCAGAGAAGAAAACAGGATATAATTCAGGATCTGTGCAGATCCCAGGAAAATTTTTGTGCTGCTGTCACTGGGAGCTGCATGCTGATAAGAGGTTCTTAGGGTATTTTCAGCATATTCTGCCTTAAAACAATGAGATTTGGGCACCTTCAGTAATTGTCTTTATACCCCTCATGAATCACAGAATCCCAGAATGGTTTGGGTTGGAAGGAACTTCAAAGATCATTTCATTCCACACCTGGCCATGGGCAGGGACACCTTCCACTATCCCAGGCTGCTCCAAGCCCCGTCCAACCTGGCCTTGGACACTTCCAGGGATCCAGGGGCAGCCACAGCTTCTCTGGGTCACTTGTGCCAGGGTCTCTCCACCCTCACAGGGAAGAATTTCTTCCTAACAACTGATCTCAACCTCTCCTCTTAGTTTAAAACTGTTCCCCCTTGCCCTCTCACCCTCTGCCTGTGGATAAAGTCACTTTATCCCTTTTTTCTAAGCCCTCTGAGTGCTGCGAGGCCACAATGTCAGAGATCAGCTCTCCCTGCAAATGACCAATTAGGGATGCCAAGATCCAATCCAGCTACTAATTTAGGACTTTAAAACAAAGCACCAGAGCATCAAAGCCACCTTCGTTCAGTACCAGGGCAGAATCCCCAGCTCATGAGGAAAAGGGGCCTTTGGATGCCCAGGGTTCAGGATGTTAAGCAGGAAGCACAGGGAAAGATCTTTTACTGCAGGAAACAATCAATTCAAGACAAGTGAAATTATTTGAGACCTTTAAAACCAAATTGTGCAGAGCCCTGGATAACACACTGGGTTGATGTTAACTACGAGGAGATAATTGACAAACCCTTCCAAACTTTGCTGACTGGATAACTGAGCCTTCATTCAGCTGGATTCAAAGTGATCCTGTGCAGAGACCTGAGGGCATCTCAGTGCAGGAATGAGCTCCTCTCTGCTCCTCTGCCTCCCACACAGCTCGTGGAAAGCCTGGCCCAGTGCCATTAATAATGATATCTCCTGGGTGTGTTTCCCTTCCGACTGGCTGACTGATTTCATTACTGTGGCAGAGAATTGCAAAATATGAAGTGCTCAGTGCAGCAAAATGACATTTGTGTGAGTTATATTGTAAATAGTTACTGACACGCTGACGTTGTTGGTAATGTAAGGACGGTAAGAGGCTATTAATTACATTAGTGCTTAATCAGCACCGAGCACTGCTGCTCTCCTCTCCAGTCCAGCTGCTCGGCTGCCGAGGTGTCCTCCGGAGAGGAGACTGGGGATGCAGGAGAGTGCTGCTGGTGCCAAAGGATGCTGCATGGCAGGGCAAAGCTCTGCTCAACATCTGTGCACATCTGGAGCCAAGATGGAATAGCTGCCTTGATGAGCCTTAAATGGATGGGGTGTCTGGAAGATTTCAGCGGTGTCCCAGCCCTGAACTGAATCTATGAGGAGAAAGGGCCTTCAGCCTTTTCCTGGTTCATCAGATGAGCATCAAAAATCATCTTTCTTGCACTTTTTCCTGCCTTCTCTTCCCTGTTTCTTCACACCCTTAGAAAGCCCTGCTGCAAATCTGAGAAACAACATTTCAGTGCTGGAATAATAACTCAGGCTTTCCCTATGCCCCCAAAAATAATGTACATCCATGACAGAAAAGACCATTTCACCCCTTCATGGATACAATTCTCATATTTATGAGAATGTCTAAACCCCTGGGATTTATGAACTCCAATATCTTCGTTGCTTACTTGAGGAAATGGCCTCAAGTTGCACCAGGGAAGGTTGAGGTTGGATATTAGGAACAGATTTTTCATGGAAAGGGTTGTCAAGCCCAGGAACAGGCTGCCCAGGGCAGAGGCAGAGTCCCCATCCCTGGAGGGATTCAAAACCCATGTAGATGTGGCACTTGGGGACACTGTGTAGTGGTGGCCTTGGCAGGGCTGAGGGAATGATTGGACCTGATGATCTAAGAGGTTTTTTGTAACCTAAATGATTCCATGATTTTGTTTTATAAAATCTATTCTTTCACACACTCTGCCAGAGTTCATTGCAGGTCAGACCCAGAATCTTTGAGACTCCAAGAAGCCAGAGCACGAGGGCAGAAAAAGACCTGTAAACTCATCAAGTCTGACCCCTCTTTTAGTGCGAGAAGAGGCTCCCTTGGGGAGACCAGGGCAAAAGGACACGGAGAGACAGCTCGTGTACTGGGAAAACTATTAGCCCAATGAGTTGAAAAAGTGACAGACTGATAAGAAGTAGCCTGAGTATGAGGGATAACTTCCTCACAGCAGGAACCACCAGACTGCAGGGGAGAGGCCCGGGGGAAATGTCAGGAGGAGCAGCATTCGAGCCACTTAGAACACAACAGATTTGGAAAGAAACCTGCAGTGACCAGGAGACTAAACTAAGCCCAGTATCTTGGCAATAAGTCTTTGCCATAGCTAATAATTCACGGGGAGATATCTGGAGACACAAACAATGTCCAGAGAGGAATGTGGTTGACTTATTCGACTTCACCGAGCGAGCGAACAACTCCTACAGTTTATGTGTCCCCTGGGAGCTGGTGCAGCTGAACTTGGCTCAACAGAGAGATCTGCAAAAAGGCCAGAATGCAAATCCCTCCCCAGCACTGGCCAGCAGCAATGCAATGCAAGATCCACCACGACACGTGTTCTACAGGCAGCAGTGCCGCAGCACCTCAAGGCTGCATGATTTCCAGTCTCCAGGTGACCCTAGGGAAGGCTTTGAGTATCATCCAGCAGGGATTTGAAATTAAGGACCAATCTTCTATCAGTAGAAAGCCCTGCAGGAAAGCTTCTGCCTGATCCCTCTTCCCACAACTTCCACCTTGGATATTGAGTGACAACGCAGCCAAGTAAGAATCACGGAATGGTTTGGGTTGGAAGGGACCTTAAAGATCATCCAAGTTCCACCCCCTGCCATGGCAGGGACACCTTCCACCATCCCAGGTTGCTCCAAGCCCCTTCCAACCTGGCCTTGAACGTTTCCAGGGATGGGACATCCACAACTTCTCTGAGAAACCCGTTCCAGGGCCTCACCACCCTCTGAATAAGGAATTTCTTCCTAACATCTAATCCAAACCTGCCCTCTGCCAGTATGAAACCATTCCCCTCTGTCCTACCACCACCTGCCCATGGAAAAAAAAAAAAATCACTCTCCCCTTTTTTATAAGTCCCCTTTAAGTACTGAGAGGCCACTGAAGAAGCCATTGACCATCACAACGATCCCCTGGGAGTTCATCCACCAAGGACAACGTGCTCATCAGCAGCTACATGAAGGCCACGCTGACTCCAAAGAGAAACCAGAAATAGTTGGGGATTATCCACTTCCAGGGTTGAAATCCTCCCTACCTGGGATGGGACATGCTGGGACATCAGACCCAGAAAGATTGAGTGCATCCAGCCCTGGAGATCTGAGTGAGGGCTACTTGAGAACATGCCACAGTCCCTGAATCAAAACTCGCCTTCATTCCCTGGCTCTGCCTCTGACTCACTGTCTGACCTTGAGAAAGTCATTTAATCTCTCTGTGCCTCAGGATCTGCATAAAAATAATTATTATGGCTGATGTTTTATGGGAAAAGACTACTACCATTTAAAACATCATTCCAAAACGCCCTTTTCAAATCCTTCATCAGAAAAAAAAAAATCTACAGGGGGTCAGAATTTTAGAATCTTATTAAGCCTTTCCCAGCGCCTCAGTGCGTTTGACTAACTCTCAATACACACTATGCTACATTTACATCAGAATTTGAGACTATGAATTGTTCATAAAACCTTCCATCTTACACCAGTGGCAGCTTTAAGTTCTGATGATGAATTGTATCTAATTAGTTATTTTGTCATTTGCAAAGATAGCTGGCTAATAAATCACTATTTCTAGCTAGAAAACTTCGACTTTGCATCTCCCCTCCTTCTTAATCAACTTTTGAGCCATTCATTAGGTTTTCATCCAGAAATCCTTTTTCAAACCATTGTCAAGTCACCAACATTTTTCAGGTTAAAATGAAGCTGGAAATGGGGGAGCTATTTTCTTATTTTGGGGAAAAAAAAATTCCCTGATAGCTGTCAGCCAAAACACCATAATACATTCAGCTTACAGCTTATCTTCTGTAAAATAAACATTAATTTATCACCTCATTCTGAGCCCTCCAGCCAGAGAGCCAAGGCAGAGGGGTTTGTTGACAGCAGTGCTGGCCAGAACAGCTTTTCTCCCTCTGCTTCTGGTTATGATCTCTGGGGAAGATAGTCAGAAAAAGGGGGAGTTTCTGAACCTTCTTCATGCCAGCATCATTCCTCAGCTGGAATGGTCCTTCCAAGAGGAGCAGTCTCCATCATCCTAATACAGAGCGCAGAAGAAAATGAATGAAGAGGTTGATCCGTTCAGAGGGCTCAGTTCTTCCCTCCCACATCATTTCTCCTTCTCTCACGGCAGAAATTATGAAGCAGATCTTTTATCTGCCACTCATCCCAAGTGCAGAGACAAAAGTCTTCTGAGTGGAGCCACCACAGCTCAATCAGTGTCACAATTACTCCTGTCACTCACAGATTACACGATTCCTTCAGATTAAAGACCTCCTCGGAGCTGAGACTCTAAAACACCTCGGCATCACCTGCTTCTCACACAGCAAAAACAAAAGAAAGAGAAGGCTCTGTTCATTCAGCAGCTTTGGAAGCTGCAGTGGTGGTTGTTGCTGTTGTTTAATGGACAAAAGAACTGTTACAGGGCCCAAAAAAAAGGTGGTTTGGGGTTTTTTTGGCATGACTTATACCTCCAGTTATTTCAAACCCAAATACTGAACAGCTCTCTGATCACAGCTTGGAATTTCTTCACGGAGTTTCCAGCTAGCAGGATCTTCCTTCCTGCAGCACTGGAGGGTTTCTGGAACCCTACCCTCACCTCCAAACAAGGACCCTGAGGGACAGCCAACAGCCAGGCTTGGGGGAGGGACCCTCCCTGTGCCCTACACTGCAGGGAAGGCCAGGATGACCAGCCTGAATAGAAACTCAATTTCAGGAGCAGGATCAAGGGAAGTCTGGATGCACTGACCCTTGCAGTGAGCTGCATCATCCCATGGCAGGAGGATGTTCCACCTTCAACTCAATATCTGCCTGATAGGGCCACAGGGAATGTCAGAGAGAGCACGAAGCAATCCAGCAGTAGTGTCCAGAGAGTGCAGCGTGTGCTGATGAATCCTAAAGGCCTAGTAGAGAGGGAAAGTCATGGCCAGGACCATCCTCTCTGATTACAGGAGGTCCCAGGGCACCCAGCAGGGAGGGAAATCCCACGTGGAGGGCAGGAGCTTTGATGGACTGTTGTGCTCGGTGTGCTCAGCTGTGTCCCTGTGCTGGTCCTGAGCTTTACCATGATAAAATCACAGAATCATTTAGGTTGGAAAAGTCATTTAAGATCATCAAGTCGAACCATTAAGATCACAGAATCACAGGTTGGTTTGGGTTGGAAGAGACCTTAAAGAGCATTTCATTCCACCCCCTGCCATGGGCAGGGACACCTTCCACTATCCCAGGTTGGCCCAAGACCCATCAAGCCTGGCCTTGGACACTTCCTGGGATGGGGCATCCACAGCTTCTCTGGGAAACCCATGCCAGGGCCTCCCCACCCTCTCAATAATGATTTTTTTTTTCCCTGATATCTAATCTAAACCTTCTCTCTCCCAGTTTAAAGCCTTTCTCCCTTGTTCTGTCACTCCATGACAGCAGGCAGAGGCAATGAGATCGCAGCAAGCCTACCCTGTTTTCCCAAGTTCAAAAATGAGCCCTGGATTCATTCATATGCACTTAAATCCTGGCATCTTTCACATGCCTGAAGGTTTTACCATCTTCTGAGATTTCCACTTGAATTACAGCAGCAGTGGGAAAAGACTGAATGAGTCACAGCCTGGAACTCTGCCCTCCTGCCATCCCCTTGAATCACACACACGGATAACCTGAGGAGAGGTTGTGCCTCACGGAGGGCGAGGCGGCCGCGATTTGAAACGCGCCCAATGTCCAACCCCAACAACTCAACGTTCAGAGCCGTGGGAGGAAAAGTCAGACACGGCTCAGGCACAAATCCAGCCCTGCTTTCTGCTCTCTTGGCCTCAGAGTCCATGCCAAGCTTGCAGGAGAACAGGACATTGCACGTGAGGGAGATGCCAAGAGGTGCTCGAAGTGAAGGGCAGGGTCATGGGGTGGTAAAAGAATATGAGGAGTTTTGGGTGGTCCTGAGTCCCACTGAAACATCCCATGGGCTACCTCACACCCCTTCCATGGACACTCTTACTCATCCTCCACAGCCCTTAGGGCATCAGCTGTTGAAAAGAAAAGCTCCGATGCCAAGCTGGAGCTCTGCAAGGAACACAGAGCTTTATCATGGAATCACAGAATGGTTTGGGTCAGAAGGGACCTTCAAGATCATCCAGTTCCACCTCCTGCCATGGGCAGGGACGCCTTCCACTATCCCAGGGTGCTCAGAGTCCCATCCAACCTGGCCTTGGACACTTCCAGGGATGGGGCAGCCACAACTTCAAGGCTTGAAACTTTACATTTCAATGCATAAACCAATCCTATGGGTCCCATCCCCACATAGACAGGTGAAGGGGAAATAAATATTCCCATAGGTTGGAACATCTTATTCAATCATAAAATCATTGCAGCTGGAAAAGATCTCTAAGATCATCCAGTCCAACCATCAATACCACCACCACGCTCCTTCCTGACAGCTTCCCTGCTCCTTGTCCAGAAACCAAGGGCAGGAATCCCCCAGAGGAGCTGGACTTCACATCCACTTTGATTCTCTCTTTGGTCAGCAGCACTTTGCGCCCTGTGATGCACTCAGGTGTCATCTTTGTAATGGGAATTTTGGTCAGGGAGACGGGGAGCGGAGAGAAAGCAAGAAGCTGACACTTCTACATGCACCACATTCTAATTGGGGTCAAGGGATGCAACAGTTGGAGAGCAGCAAGTTATTTTCTGCATCACTGGCCTGTCAAAATTGTGTTTTTACTCAGATATAAGGAAGGAAAAGGACAGAGTCTGGGAACAGCTCCCTGTCAAGTCACTTCTAGGAAATGTGGAGTGCCAGCAGCTGCCACCCTGAGCTGGGCACAGCAAGGTGCTCCATCCTCATTATCCTGGAGATGGCATGGAGCTTTATTGGTGACTGGAGAACCTCAACCAACCACAATAGAAGGAGGAAAGGCAATTTAGGGCAAAAATCACCCAGAAATCATTTTCACAGGTAGCTTTGCCCATAAGGTGACACAATCCTGTGGACATTTGGTGGACTTTGACTCACCAGGAGTGTTTACCCTGCTCCCAAGGGCATCAGGGGCGGAGTAATCACCTTTTTAAATCAACTTTGCACTATCAGGCAAATTTCCCAAATCCCAAAAAATCCAGCCTCGCCCGAGTGCAAAAGTGGAGCAGTTCCCTCCCTTCCCAGCTCACTCCAGGAGAAAGATTGTGGGCCAGAACATTCACCGTAAGTCTGGAAAGCCAAAGATCCATATTCCAGCTGATCAGTGGTATGAGCCCAAATCCTCAGCTGGAAAAGTCTCTTCCTGGTTATAGGACTGTTACAGACTCAATGTGGATGTGGAAGAAGAGAGAGAAGAGCTCTTGTGATCATCATCTCCAACTTTGGCTGGAGGGTCTGAAGGGCAGGATGCAAGTGAGAACAGGGACAGAAAGTTAAAATCTGTGAGAGGTGGGATATAATATTGTGAGAAAACCAGAAAAAGCGTTTTCATCACATACCTGGAGAGAAAAACAAATAAAATTTGGGGCTATTATGAAAGTTAGAAGGGCTGCACTGGGGGTTCCAGAGACAGATATCCCTGGGCACCCCGAGGCGGGATCCCTGCACTGCCACAACAAAATGGTTTAGATTTGACACAGGAACATCACAAATCATGCCAAAAGCACAGCCCAGTGTTAGGTCAGGCTCTTCTGCTACATCAGTACACAAGCCCCCAGTCTGATGCCCTCCCCATCCCAGGAGATGCCCAGTCCCCCACCACAGACCAGGAGACACCCCAAGAACGGCACCCAGCCAGAAACAACTCCACCCTTAGCACACAAAGAGATGTTCCCTGTGTACAGCCCTTTACAACCTTCCCTTCCTCATAAATGAGTGATGAGGCTCCTTTAATTGAATTAATCCTGAATGCTGATCTCGGGATGAATTATCAGTGGAAAACAGCAGTGCAAGCACAAGGAGCTTGCTCAGCACTGCCTGTCACTCCCTGCTCTCTGGTGTTTCCAAACTACAGGAAAGGAGGGAGAGAAGGGCCAGGAGCCAAGGGCTGCCCTGACAGGATCCTCAGGAGCTCCTGCAACACCACCTCTCAGCTGCTGGAAGCCCCCAGCATATCCAGGACATGTCCAGGAGGTTCTTTGGATGCAAAAAATCCCTTAAGATGGTGTGTGAAGGTATTGCTTGGAATAAGACCAGAGGTGCGTGAGACAGGAAGAGGCTGCTGCTGTCCAAAGAGACATCCAACCACCCCAAATGCACCCCATCTCCCCAGCCAGGTGAGGAGACAGAAACAAAGAGACATGGAATGGTTTAGGTTGGGAGGGATAACAAAGGACCAAGCATGGCTGAGAGTTTCATCACGGAAGTTTGAGACAGGACAAGCTCAGAGCTTCCCCATCTTGGTACAACATCTGACCTGCAGAAACATTCACCCTCCATGGACCAGCACCTGAAAACGGTGTTCAAGCAGCCAGGTCAACCAGCAGCCCCAGAAACATTAAGTCAAGGCTTTTCCTGCCTCAACACAAAGGATATTCCCTGTCTCACATCAACATCTCAACTCAGAGGGCTCGGAGCGGGATGGCGTGGCTCGAGCCAAGCAGCCAGCAAAGCTGTTCCCACGTCTGCTCTTCCCAGCAGGTAGGTGTGAGAAGCCCAGCCATGCAGGAGGAGAGCTGCAGACAGAAATGTGTCAGGCCATGCTTTATCTCCTCCGGAGCCGGAGCCGGCACAGTTGGTGGAGAGGAGTTGGAAGGGGAGGGGGAAAAACAACACCGAGGTGGAGATAACTGAGATGTGAGCAGTGGTGCAGAAAGCAGGATGGAAGCAGGTGAGAACGATCCGTTCCCCTCCTCCCACAAACATTCTCTCCAGAAAAGATGCTTCATTCCACTGCCACAACCTGCACACATCCCCAGGGCTGTTCACTCCAACAGCAATTTCAGCGGGACCAGGATTTTACCCGTTCAGCTAAAAAAAAAAAACCACATGGGCAACCCTGGGCTGCTTCACACAGCCCAGACACACATCCAAAATAAACTGCTCTGTGTGAAGGTATCGGCACCTCAGCAGCTCAATCCCTCACTCCAAGATGGGCTCTCTGTCTGCAAATTCAGCATATCCCACCTGTTGCCTTGGATTACCTTCCTTCTCCAGTTAATCCTTGGCACAGCCAGCAGCTCATCGCCCTCCATGGGTTCTATCCCTGGCAGTGTTGGTCAAAGGCTGTTCCTGAATTTCCTGAACAGGGTGCCCAGAGAAGCTGTGGCTGCCCCTGGATCCCTGGAAGTGTCCAACGCCAGGCTGGACAGGGCTTGGAGCAGACTGGGGTAGTGGAAGCTGTCCCTGCCCATGGCAGGACAGAATGATGACCAGGAATGAGATGATTTTTAAGGTTCCTTCCAACCCAAACCATCCTATAATTCTCTGATGATTTCCTTACACCAAGCAGCCCCTCAGCCCCAGCCCTCTGACATGCATCAAATTTTCTTCAACCAGGAGTCTGAACAAATAAAACCAAAGCAACTCTCTCAGTCACAAGGTTTAGGTTAAGATTTTGGTGATACTGAGTCTATCCAAGGCTTGTCTCCAAAAGCAATCAGAGATGACATTTTATGGCACAGGGAGCAGATTGATTTTTCCTCCAGCGCATCCCAAGCACAGGAAATAAGCTCAGGAAAATCTCAGCAGACACACGACACCCAAACACAACAATAATGAGGATGGGAACAGGTGGTAGAGCTTTACAAGTCCAAGCTGAAGGCACTGGTGGAGGTGTAACCAGTGAGTAACTGTGGGCCATGTCTTGTAAAAAGGGTCCTGTAGTTACACACCGCTTACTAAGAGTTTAACCCCACATCAAAGACACTTTAATCAGCTACCACAGTCTGATATTTCATTACATAACTGTTGTTAATACAACCAGAAAATTAGTGGCAAGGCAGTTTTCCCAGTCCTTGCACTCTTACTGTGCTCAGTACCACGGCTTCTGGGGAGTGGATTTATTTACTACAACCAGTTTACGATGTGTTTATTCTCATCTGCACCGTGACCTTTGTGGCTGGGAAATTAGCAGTTCTTAGAAGGCAGCTAAAATAATACAAGATAAAATAAAATAGCCACAGCATCATTAAGCTGTAATTATTATTGAAATGCGACCTGAAAGAGATTCCATCTGTGTAAAACCCTCTCTCTTTGGATACACAGATATAGATAATATCTAAAAATAAACAGGGACAGATCTCTCTCTTCCTCTGGAGGTGTAATTATACAGAGACATCATCTATACACAGCCACCCTGGGTGTAAATTCCACCATGCAGATACAGTAGGCGGTGTATGCACGAGAGGAAAGTTATCAACTCTATTTAAAACATGATCATTACTCAGACTATTTGACACCTAGAGTATCAAGAGCTACATTTGCAACAAAATCATGTTCTGTTTGCTAATCACTCAAACCCCAGTTTCCTATGAGCTTCCCCTCTCCTCCAAGCAATGGACTCAGCTATCTGAAAAGTCCAAGAGATATTTCCTGCTTGTCAATTAAAGGCAAAGCAGAACTGGCTGTGCTCAAAATAATAAACAAAACCAGTGCAAATTCCTCTGAGCAGTGACTGGGTGCTCTGTGCTGACTCAGCTCCCCCAGGACACAGAGCAGAACGTAAAGCAGCCATCAGAGAAGCACTTAAAACCCAAAACGAAACAAAAAGGCAAAACCAACCCTGTCCTGCACCACAAAATCAGAGGAGGCAGCAGCAGGAACACATTTCGTATTGTCTGCTAATAAATCCCTTCATCAAATTTGGCTGCTCTCTGTGTGTGAGGTGAGCATGTCTCTATCAACTATTCCTGGTGGAAGCACTTACAGAAAAGACTTTCTTGATGCACAGTTTTTGCTGCTCTTTACAGAAAAGCCACAGGAGAGGCAATTTTTAAGCATCACTCCAAGGTTGGAGTCACTTCCCATCACAGCAAACAGGGAAGGCTCAGGCTGGACATTAGGAGGAATTTCTTCATGGAAAGGGTTGTCAAACACTGGAATGGGATGCACAAGGAGGTGTTGGAGTCCCCATCCCTGGAGGTGGCACTCATTGCTCTGCTTTAGTTGGAAAGGTGGTCACAGGTTGGACTTGATGATCTTGGAGGTCTTTTCCAACCCAAATGATTCTGGGACAATGATCCTATGACACCTGTGACTTTGGGGCCGTGGTTGCACACCCACTCTGGGGTGGGATTACTGTTAAAGGGGCAGCCTCATCCCACAGACACCTTGCACAAAGCAGCTTTTGGGGATCCTGATCTCACCAACTTCGTGCAGACAGGTGCAAAACCCTCTCCTTGCTTGGGGTGATCTTCTCACCCTACACCGAGTAGAAAAGCGCCTTTAGCCCAGCCCTAGGATGTCCAGGAGATTGTGTCCTAGGAGATCCTTGATTGTGTCCTAGGAGCCCTCCGTGCTCCAGCAAGGACAACATCTGTTGGAGGAGGAACCTTCCTGGGTTCTCAGTTTAGGTCCAGGTCCTGTGTCCAGTTCCTGGGTCTCAGTTCAGGTCCAGCTCATCCCACCTCTCCCACACACCAGTTCCATCCCTGTGGCACCACCAGCAGTGAGGAACCCTCGGGCTGGGCAAGCAGAAGAAGCAGATGAAGGTGAAGATGGAGCCTGCAAGGTTTGCCATCGGAACCACACAACGGGATGCTGTGGAAAGGACACGGATTTGACCCAAATTTCCCCTTCCACTCCTTACAGCTCTATAAAACGGGGCAGAGCTCTGCTCTCTGACCCTTCAACAAGTCCTGCCGTAACAGCGAGGCGTCAAAAAAGTCCTCCTAATGTGGAGCAGGTCACATTCTGGAGAGCACATTGATCTACCTCCTTCCTTGACCTGCTGTGGTTTGAAATGAAGCCAAGGAAGAAACCAGGAACTAACCCAGCGGCTCTGGGAATGAAGCAGATCCAGAGTTTTGGTTTTCCTTACAAAGCCCCAACTGTGCAGAAATAACTGCAGAGAGGTGACTGGCAATGACCCTCGGGGGACAGCGGGAATGAAATCATGGTGACGAGGGGCTCAGAGACAGAGGGAGAATGGGATAAACTGCAAAAGGGATGAAAAATGTCCAGCTGATACATCAGAGGCTGAGAGAAGAGGAAAGTGTGGCTGTCCACGCTGGCACAGAGACATCCATGAGGCTGAGAACTCTTGGCCTTCAGAGATCAAAAAGCACCAGCACTTGAGTAGAAGGGGAGCTGAGATGTTCCCAGGAAGAGAAAGGTGCTCCTCGTTAGGCCAATTCTTCTGCAAAGATGGTTTTAAGAAGAGCAAAGAAGGAAATTTTGCCTCAGCCTCAGGGATTTTGCATCTCCTGGGAAAATCACTTAAGAAATAAAAATTATCACAGGGCCACGAGCATTTGGTGGCAGTGAATGACCACACTGTCCCCTCTGCCCTTTTAAACATTTCTCTCCTGTAGTGGGAAAACCAGAGCCTCCAGGAGGAGCCTTGGGCAATGGGATGCTGCGATGGCAGAGGTGCTGAGATGACACAAAGCTCTGCTATAAACTCTGTGGGTTGAGGATGTTTGGTTCGAGGCAAGAAATCTCTTAGACATTGAAATATCAGGATAGGGCACGAAAATTTGTAGGCCCTACATGAAGCCAGCCTTGTTAGGGGAAACATAGGACCAGTGAAGACTCATGAAGAAATCTGGGATTAACAAGAGTATAAATGGGAAATAAAATGCCACTACAGGGCACTCTGGAGGCTGTTGGAGCACCAAGCCTGCTTTCCTTGCCTGTGCACACCCCGAGCACAGCCTCCCTCCTAACTTATTCATGATGTTCTGGCAGCCTCACCAAGTTCACCCCAACACAGCTCATGCAAAAAACAAAAGCTCGGAGCATTACAAAGGGCATTTCCCCAGCGCAGCGGAGGGAGGAGGGAGCTCACAGCGCTTTTCCAGGGAGTGGTGCAGCTCCTGGAGCTGCAAGGGGCAGGGAGGGAAGGTTGTGAACTCCAGCCAGCTCGGAGCTGCCTCTTCTGGGAAGCCAGGGCCTCCCACCGGGATGCAGAGTCAGCTCCAAGGAGCAGGGTTTGAAGCAGAGCCACTGCGGGGAGCTGTTTCCAACTGGGACTCAAAAAACAGGGAAAGGGATCCTATCATCAAGCTGCAGCCCTTCCACCTCTGTTACCCCTCCTCGCAGGCACACTCAGGCTGAAAAGATGGAAGTGTGCTCTCAGCAGCCTCCCTGGCAAAAAAAAAAAAAAAAAATCCATTTATTTTTCCATACTACTCTGGCCACTGTCCCCTGGTTATTGCCAGCACAGGTCAGAGTTTGCATCCTCCAGGGGAGCAGATATCCATGGAAGAGGGAGGAACAGGAGTGTGGTCAGCTCCTGAAACACCACGGGGCTGGTGTTGAGGCTGGAGAGGACACAGTCAGAGAGTCGTGCATCCAGGCTTTGCTAATTCCCCTCTTTTTTATCCTGTTGTCAACCCTGTGAGATGTCTTCTCACGTCAGCACTGTGAGGAGGAGATATAACAAATGTGATAATGCCAGATGCTGCTGATAAGGGAGGGGAAAGAAGCAGGTAAGGGCTGCTTGCTCCCCGCCAGGGAGAAGGGGTGAGATAAAACCGCAGCTCAGAGCAGCCCAGCACCTTCCCCATGAGGAGCCTGGTTCCATTTAGCTGAGATTCTCTCCTCCTACCATTCAGGGATGCTCAACACCGACTTGCAGCACCCAAAAAGATCTGCTGGACCTTCAAGAGGGCAGCACAGTACCCACCCCAAAGAGGCCCTGCCCCTGCACAGAAACAATGCTCATTTTTAATATTATTAACAATAAGTGGGTTTGGCTCAAGGCAAACACACAAAGTGTGGGCATATAAAACCACCTTAAGAATATTCCCTTTAGTCCTCACTAAGAGCATCCTACAAGACATAACTCAAGGTCCTTGCTGCATTTCATTCCCCCCAGGCTCTGCCCTGAGGGGAAGAGGAGGACGAGGACAGAGCCCCGTGGCCAAGGGCAGCGATGGGTCAGGGTCAGCACCTCACCCCAGGCTGAAATCCAGCCCTGCTGCACCCTCGGATGCAGGGAAGGGGAGCAGGTGATGGAAACCCAAGCCAGGCTCCAGCTGCCCAGCTGCTATAAATAACACCCTCCTGGCTCTCAGGGAAAGCCGAGGGAACAAACCCAGCACGGCTCTGGAAGCAGGGCACGAGGGCACGGACACACATGTGGGGGGCAGGGCACGTCAAGGCCCAGGCAAATCCAAACCCTGTGAAGTTCATCCCAGCTCTTGGACAGGCTGATGAGAATAATAATCCTTGGGGTTTGGGGTTTTTTTCCAGGGAATCTACTCAGCCCTTGTGAGACTTCACCTGGAGAAATCCATCCAGCTCTGGAGTCCTCTGCACAAGTCATGGACCTGTTAGAGAGGGTCCAGAGGAGGCCACGGAGCTGCTCCAGGGCTGGAGCCCCTCTGCTCTGGAGCCAGGCTGGGAGAGCTGGGGGTGCTCACCTGGAGAAGAGAAGGCTCCAGAGAGACCTCAGAGCCCCTTCCAGGGCCTAAAGAAAGCTTTTAGAAAAGAGGAAGAGAAGGAAGCTTTCAAAAAAGAGGAAGAGTAACTTTTTTCACAGGCAGGTGGTGAAGCCCTGGCACAGGTGCCCAGAGAAGCTGTGGCTGCCCCTGGATCCCTGGAAGTGTCCAAGGCCAGGTTGGACAGGGCTTGGAGCACCCTGGGATAGTGGAAGGTGTCCCTGCCCATGGCAGGACAGGATGATGACTAGGAATAAGATGATCTTCAAGGTCCCTTCCAACCTAAATCATTTTGTGATTCCATAATCTTAACCCAGCTCTATAAATTATTTAACTCCTTTGCATCCCCAGCCAAGGGAATGGACTTGATTATTTCCTGCCTTTGGCAAATTGCTGAGAAATCCAAGGAGGAAGGTGCCCTCAAAATATGAATTGTGTTTGTTCCAGGCCACCCTCACATCCACCTGCTCACAGCAGTGATGGAAAACACTGACCAGGCTACAAATCAGGGAAGGGAGAGTGTGAATTTTGCAGCTTCCAGCTTCTCATGTGCCTCCTGCCCAGCCTATCCCAAACATGCCAGCAAGGTTCAGCATTGCTCCCATTTGAAATAAAGTCTCACCATGTAATTTAAAAATACCCCACTCTCATGCCAACAATAACTTTCTGCCACGCCACGCCGGCTCTGTATTTATGGCCAGGATTTCTTCATGCCACACACCCCTGCATTGCCCATCCAATCCCATAAAAAGGGATTTTGTTGTTTTAACCAGCAGTGGTGACCTCCCCCCCACCATTTCTGCCCAGGACTGAGTTCCAGCCCCACAACCACACATCCACATCAGCACAGGATTTCTCCCCCCTCACTCCTCAGCAGCAATGACAAGGCAAAGTCTCCCGAGGGTAAACACAAAGCTACAACCACTTCCATTTGAGCCATAATTGAAAATCAATAGGTTTGGTAGTTGGAATGCTCATGTGCTTAAAGCAGAGGTCTGGGAGTCAGGAGCAGGAGTGATTTCTTCTCCTGGCCATGACCGTAAGGAGAGATTTTTTTTTTAGAGTTCTCTCAGCTTGTGATCCAGCACCAATAAAATGGAGATAATCCAGTGTTGGGTTGGAATTCACCAGAGCTTCAAAAGTGCTGAGGCAGAGAGGTGCTGGGACACGCTCACGGAGAACGAGTTATTTTTAAATATACTAAAGTGAGAGGCAGCGAGGGAAGCCGAGCCTCCCTCTTCTCAATTTTTTTAGGACCATCAGAGAAAACTCTGCATCAGCAATCCCTGCTCCACCTGACTGATGCCAAGGAGCAGCAGTGCCAGGACACCCAAACTGAGATCAGCATCCCAGCTCTGCCTTAGGTGGAATCAGAGATAAAATACCCTAATTTGAAAGGGAGCAACAAGGATCATGCAGTCCAGTGCCCAGCCCCAAAAAGGACCACACAAAAAATCCCAGCCTGTGCATCCCTGAGAGCATTGCCCAAACATTCCTGGAGCTCTGGCAGCCTTGGGGCTGTACCCATTCCCTGAGGAGCCTGTTCAGTGCCCAAACATCCTCTAAGGGATGAACTTTTCCTGGTATCCAGCCCAAAGCTCTCCTGTCACAGAGGGAGCCTGTCCTTGCTGTCAAAATAATGGACTTTTTTACATTCCCTGACCTCTGCCACCTGGAGCCCCAGGAATGGCACTTCCTCTTTATGGATATTGCCAGCAGACTCTGGAAAGAAGGGATTCATTTCGCTAACAGGGTGAAAGACCATCGTGGAGGTGAAGGGGGAGGAAGGTGTAATTACTGATTTACCCCAAGTCAGGATCTGTGAGTAGAGGAGAGGATAAAGGTGCCACTAGCTACCTCTTTAAATCAATCAATCAATCAAAAATCAATCTATTTCCCTCCTATCTCTCTCTCTCTCTCCTTAGCTGCAGAGAATTCCACCACTGCTCCACGTCACCCATCAACAAGAACAGGGCTTTAACCAAACCCACGCTCCGGTGTGAGCAGAGCTATCCCGGATTAGGAGGATTTGCTGCAACGTGACACGTTGTCCCTCTGCCACGGGAACTGCTGTCCCTATAAAAGCCCTTTAATAAAACAGCAGGGAGAACATCTCATTTCTTTATTACAGTCCAAGCAGCACAACTCCCGTGGCACTCAAGGTTCGTGCCGCGCTGCCCGAGCTGCTTCACATCTGTCCTGCAGCTCCAAAGCAGCTGCCCAGCTCCTGCCCAGGCCCAAACTTCTGCCAGCCTGGATCAGCAGCACAAACCTTGTGCTCCCAGGAAACCCTCCTTTTTCCCCAGCACAGCTCGGAGGTGTCATTAAGAATCCAATCAATGTGACGTCATGGGTGTAATTGAATTATGTGTATGCTCAGCAGACCCTTTCCACTTGGTATCCCCATTGGCTAATGCTGAATTATGATGGATCATACACAGGGATATATGAAACATGCATGAATAACCCAAGCATGCATTTTTAATGATACGATCCTGATAACTTCCCCCTCCTAACAAAATCAAAATGAATTAAACACAAGTAGCTGTCAGTGGCATTAAAGAAAAAAAAACCCTCATCATTTAAATGGCAACATGAAATGTTCCCTGAATTGCAGGGTGACTGGGACCGTTTGTTGTAATGATACCGATTAACATATCTATCCATTTCAAGTTTCCAGGGCAAGAAGAAAGAGCAGCTTGGGTGATATTCAGGGTAGGGAAAGAAAGGTGAGGATAATGGATGACTGGGAGTGAATAGGGCTGAAATGAATGGGGTAATTCAGATGAATGGTCTGACAATGGCTGGATAATCCCCCAGAAGAGCATGTCCCCAGATATAGGACAGAGCTCACAGGCTTGTGACATTCATTACAATAAAATAAGGGTGAAACCTGCAAACCCAACAGTCAGAAATGATCCGAGTCAGGCAGAGGCCACCGGACTCCGGGGGTCTGGATTGAGACTCTGCAAAGGCCGAGTTAATGGGAACATCCCAGAGGAATGGTTTGGCTACAGTGGCTTTGCTTTGGGGCACAGGGGATTTCTTGTGGTCACTTCCATACCTGTGTTCCCTGATTTAAATAATCGTGATCGAAGAAGAGGGAATCACTTGCAGGAATGCTCTGGCATCTTGGATTTGCACTCTGAATTATGACTGAGCTCTTCCAGCTCCAGTCAAGAGTCATCTTCCCCATCCCTGGAAGTGTCCAAGGACAGGTTGGATGAGGCTTGGAGCAACCTGGAATAGTGGAAATTGTCCCTGCTCATGGCAGGGGGTGGGACTGGATGATTTTAGCATCCCTCCCAACCCAAACCACTCCATGACAAGGAAGCAACGTGGACCCAAAGTCTGTGTGTCTCCATCTATCAGAGCCATCCAGATAATCTTTTACCTTCAACCACATCAATTTATCAACACCAATTACCTAACAAGCTCCCATAAGCACTCAGCCCAGGGTTACAGCTCCAACTACCTGGGCTAACACCGTTCTGATTTCTAAATCCCTGGAAAAAATAGGGAGCAGCTCTGCCAAAAA
>VWZW01007317.1:1172-63558 GCA_013397115.1 Edolisoma coerulescens | reverse complement strand
AAAAAAAAAAAAAAAAAATTCCAATTTTTAAAGGTAAGTCCTTGGGGACTTCTGGACTTCTAAAGATTTTGAGTCACAAATAAGAAAAATTTGTTCCCACTCTGCAGATCAGGAGTTTCTGTGCGTTCAGTGCAAATAAGACATTTCTGCCTCGTTGCAGATTTAGGATAAAGCACAGTGTCACAGACCTTGTTCCTAATTGCAGATGGGCTGGACACGGTGGCAGAGGATGGAGCTGCCACAGATCCCAGGATATGTCTCATAACAAGCTCATTAGCTCTAACATCAGACCCCCCTGCTCCTCAAAAACTGACCCAGGGCCCTCCCAGGGTTTGTGCTGGAGCAGCAAATCTGGAAACCTGCAGAGGGGAAGCCAATACACTTCATAACAGATGAGTGAAGGGCTGTCCTTTGCAATTAATAATGAGTTAAATAAATAGATGAGTGATTGTTTAGCTCCTCTGAGTGCGTGGCTGCCACACCTTACTTGCCTTTTTACAAGAATTTGGCACACCAAGCACTACCAGCACATTCTGAACATCTTGGGACCAAGGGTAAAACACAATTCAGGGTGGAAATAGGGCCAGGGAAAAACCCCTCTCTCCCAAGTGCAGCAGAATAACGCGTTAAGGATGATTTCTGTGATTGAGGGAATAATTTTGCTGTCAGCCCAGGGACCTTGAGGTTTGTTCCTGTTGTGTAGCTTGTGCAAGTCCAGACTTCGTGCTGTGATGTCCCCCATGGAGTCACCCCTCCAGCACGTCAGGAAGGGAATTTCGTGACTCTCCCCTCTAACACTGGGGTTATTTATACAGAAAATAGGCAGATATCTCCAAGGGGTGGCATAAATGATGCTTTGAACTCCACTGACTGACACAAGGACATCCTGGCTAGGAGGTGATGTGAACCAATCTCAAAATTAAATACCTGCCTCTTTTCCAGGCAAATCCACTTTAGCTCAGAGCCTGAATGGTTTTGCTCTCTCTGCAACTCTGAGACAGTCCCACTCCCACACCTGTCAGCAGAGCTGCGAGGATAAATACATTATTGATTTGATCTGCTGGGCAGCCAAATCCTACAGAGGATCCGAGTGGCACCTTTAGCAGCATCCACAACACGCAGAACAGGCAACCAGGGCCTGGTTGGGGCACCAAAACTTCACTTCCCTTCAAAAAAACAGCCGAGGATTTTTTAGGGAACTGGTATCAATCAGGAGAGGAGGCCTGGGAGAAGACACCTTGATTTCTAAAGATTCACACATCCTAAAATGTCATCCTAAAATGTCTCACTGCACTTGTGATGCAGTAAGAGCTCAGTGTCCAAAGTCACATCCCAATTTTCCTGACCATGGCTTTGAATTTGTGAGAGAGTGGAAGCACCATCCCTTAAAGGGATCATTGGTGGCCAGAGCTGGGAACTGCTCTTCACAGACAAATCATCCCTTAAAGGAGCATTACTGATTTACACCAAAAAACTCCAAGTGAGGTGGGTTTTTTCCCTATTCTTTTTTACACCAACTTCTCTCTTGTATGTAAACATTAAATCATAATTTAGAGACGGGGGGTTTTTTCATTTTAAAGAGAGTCAGTTCATCTTTTGTGAAGGAAAACCTGAGAGAAAAGATGCTTCAGCTTTGCTAAATTTCAAAACTAAAATCGCTTCATGAAAAGCTGCTCAAAGATATCACTGGGAGATATTTAAATGCAGACAGCGGGTTTTTAATTGTTCCAGGGAAACCCTCCTGTTGAGCAGAACGAGGGCCACGGGGTTAAAACACAGCCATCACAACCTTTATTGCTTCATTTTTGTGAAGCCATTAACCACAGGAGGACCCCAGATGTGCCACAGCTCCGGCAGCTGGAGTGAAATTCAATCCCCACATCAGAACCTAATTTATGACCAACCTGTTGGGAGGGGGCAGGGAAATCAGGGATACACAGGGAGCCGGGGAAAGCCGAGTGTTGACAGAGCTCAGCCCAAGCCCTTGCACAAACACACGTGGGAGGAGCCCCCACTCCCACCAGGGAATTTTTGCAGGTGGAAGCAGCTGAACCCCAACACCATCCAGCTTTGAACTCTGGGTTCAGCTGCCTGGGAAGCACCAAGATGAAGCCAAAGGGTGGCTGTGCCCAGGGCAGGACAGGCTTGCTGCAAGTTACAGCCCATTCCCTGAAGAACTCGGGGAAGAGCAGAGCAGGGATGGGGAAGAAGGGAGTGATGTGCCTGAGGTCGTGCTGCAGTCAGCAACAGAGCCAGGAATAGATCAAGGGTTCCTGCTCTGCCATGAAGTCACACCGAGTTTTTTCTGACCACCCCACCCACACCTGCTCTGCTCCACTCAGCTCCTTCCATGGAACTTGCTCCTCTCCACCCTTTCCCCTTTCAGGATCTGCCTGCTCCAGTTCCTTGTGCCCTTTTGAGTGCGAGTTCCTGGGCGTCAGGGCCTCCTGCCACTGGAATCATGCACCTGAGTACTGCTGAAAGTGTCTTGATTTCATCTTTGCATGCCTAAATACCTCCTCGCTCCTTTAACCCACCCCATCCTGCCAATTCGAGTCTCCAAATCACGTGGAGGTACGTTGGGCATCCCAAAGTATCCTCAAGGGTGCCGTATCACCCAAAGCATCCTGTGGTGCTGGTGCAGCAAAACTCGCCTGACTGTGACTGTCAGATGTGTGATCCCAAGGAGATCCCAGCCTCCTCAGCCACTCCTAACTCCCTGAATTCGCTGGCAGGGGCCCTGGTCACTGCAGATGCCATAAATTCTGCAGGCTTGCTTTCCCTTCTAAGGGAGACTAAAGGTTTTTCCCTCAGCTTTTAGCAGTTTCGGGAGAGTTTGTAACGGCATCAAAAGGAATCCCTGGATCAGGGGGTGCTGAGGTGCCAGGTCTGCTCCAGCCCCTTTTTCCCCCTAAACCACCTGAGTTTCAGCCCAGTGTCCCCACTCTCAAACCACCTCCTCTATATTCTTTGCCAACTCCAGGTGCCTGGCCCTGACGTTCACAGAAGAGTTTGGACAATTCACCTGCAATAGAATGAAGAAAATACCAAGACCAAAAGAAACAGCCCCATCTGAGCACGTTAATCAAATTTCCAGCAAGAAAATCCTGCGTAAAATAACCCTGCACTGAGCTTTGCTATTATCATAATGTTGGAGCACCTCACGACCACAAACTGTTGACGAGACCCTTATGAAAGCAGAGAAACACCATTACTGTCACTTACAGCCAGGGAACAGAGGAATAAGGGATGTTCACATCTGACCAAGTTGCCCTCAGCTCCTCTTAGCTCTAATGGAGAGGAAAAGGACATTTTTGGACATAATTCACCTGCCCTGGTTTCGGGTGGTTTCATTCTCTCGCAGAACGAGATGAGTTGTGTCCTAAAAGGTCTGATTTCTCTCCCTGGAGTGGGAAGCAAGTTGGCAGAACTTGCTGGGTATGGAAATATCCCACACAATGAGACAAATCCCTCCTCTCCAAAAGCTGGGTCCATAAAAGTCAGTAGCAAAGCAGGAACTGAGTTCAGGACTCTCATATTTTAGTCTGATCAAACTGCAAATGGACATCAAAGGTGAACAAAGCCAAAGGGTCACGCCAGGAGTAACAAAATTGTGGGAGCTTGAAGGAAGCTCCTTATGGGTAAGGAACAGAAGGGATGGAGGAGGGAAAACTGGAATATCCTAAAAAGCAAGTTAAAAGGACATTCAGGCAAGGTGATTAGGGGAAGAAAGGGGACAGGTGACAGGACAGCAGAGATGGGGGTCACAGTGCTCAGAAAACACTGCAGATGTGAGGACGATCCAGAAGGAGCACACACTGACTGTCCCAGGGAATATCCATGGAAAAAACCTTGTTAGACACCATCCCCAGTCCAGATATTGTAAAGGAGGAACTCAGTCCTTTCCCAAACATCATCTTCCCACCCCCCTCTTCATTTTAGTAACTGCAGGATAAATAGGGAGAGCAGACAGACAAGTCTGAGATCACCCAGAGATCACACAGGGAATGTAACTGGGAGCAGACCCTGCCACAGCCTGAAACCCTGAGAGTGGACTTTCTGACAGTTTGACTCCAATTCCAAATTTTGCAGCTTATTTTTATGTAAAAAATAAAAATACAGAAGTAGATTTGGGAGCAGGGTGACAAGGCTGACCCGTGCATTTCGGAGGGAGGAGCTGCAAGGCGGCCACCAGCACCTTTCCATCAGGAGAGTGAAAACAAAAAAAAAAAAAAAAAACAAAAAAAAAAAAAAAAAAAAAAACAACAAAAAAAAAAAAACCCAAGAGCTCAGCTCTCTGCTTGCAGTTAAAGAGCAGTTAATGAAATCACCTGCCACAGAGAATTGACAAAACATAGAAAAGAAGTCCCTTCAGAGCCTGCCAGAGCAGCCCTGGCACGGCCAAGGGCCTGCTGGCTGGGGTATATTTAGTGCCAGTGATATCATCTTTCCCAGCAGCGAGGAGAAGGGCAGCACTTCCATGGCAATGTCAGTGAGAGCTCAGAGAGGGAAGAGCCTGAGATTGCCTTAACAGGGAAGGAAGCAGCACAGAGGTTACACCACAGGGCAGGGGCTGCAAAAATGAGCAAGGTGAAAACCCAGAGGGGAGCAAACCCCCCAGAATATCGATATTGGTTAATAAACAATGGCAGAATCAGTGTAATGAGTTTGGGGTTATTCAGCTCCTGTTGCCATGTCCCAGCCTGGGACTGCTTGGAGCTTTTGAGGAGGGGTAGAGCTCAGATTCCCCTTGCCAGGCACCCTGGTTCAAGCTAAAGAAGAGCATAAAACACCTTGGTGAACAGCCCTGCACCTGCACTTCCACCCATTGTGCTGACAATTTGTTAAAGCAGAACATTGGAATGTTAATTACAACAGATCTTTCAATCTCCTGCCCTCCCTCTGTGCTTTACAGCACTGCCAGCCCCCCAAGAAGAACCAGGTTCCTCTAAAAACTGAGAGGTTGGCTTAAAAATCATGAATTAACAATCAATGCCCAGCTTTAGCTTGCTATTATAGTGACTATCAGTGTCAGGATGCGTTTGGGACTGTATTTATGTGTTATATTTACCTGCATCCCCTCCCCCCTCAAAGTAAGAAAATCCCAGTCACGTGCCCCAAAGCCAAAGCCATATTTTACATCTCTAAATGAACAGATGTAATACACCAGGGCAGTCCTGCACTGCTCACCATCTTAAAATATATTCTTTTTTCCTGCTATTTTATGATAATTTATTTCACTACTGGGGCTCCCAGGTGAGTTCAATTCTCCAGCTTCCAAGCAGACAAAAATGCTAACCCGGCAGAAGAAGTTTAACAAAGAGACTAAAGGCAGCAGCCCCATAAGATCTCCCACCTTTCCATATATTGCAGGCTAAGACAGACGTGCAAGGAAAACAGAGACATACAAATTTGGAAACGTTTTCTTTTTTTTTTTTCCCCTCTCTCTCTCTCTTCATGAATAGAAAAATTAGCTAAATATTCAGAATTTAGGTGGGATTTGGGGAATTAATTTACATCATCACAGGGAGAGAAAGGGCTTGAAAGCATCAAAAGATTTTGACTTTTCCATCTCACAGTAGAAATATCTGTAAGAAGAGAACTAATTAAACAAAAATAAAATTGAAAAAGAAAGGAGGGAAAGGGAGGGGAGGAGGTCAAATAACCATAAATGGTTGTTTCATAGACCATACAACTTTCACAGCTTGTTTGTTGTATTGAAAAAGAGAGGAGGGAGAAACAATCAGCTTTGATTTGGCACAGAGCTGGGTTGGGGTTGGGTTTATTTATTTCTTGTGAAATTCTCCTCCGTTCTGCAAGACAACAATAAAATGAGTTGTTCTCATTTTAAGAGACACTCCAACCTAACAGGCGGCCAGGGTCCCATCTCTTACCAGCACACAGGTCCTGTCTGAAGGGCAGGAGAAGTGCCCTTAATCATCACTCAGGCTCTCTCTATCCTCAACATCTTCCCTTAGACCCCAAGGAGATCAATCGATGGCACACGAAACCCGAGAGAAACCCACAGAAATGTGTCAGCAGTGGGGGAAAAGATCAAAGGGCCTGTGGTGTGTGAAACCACATCCACCCCAGCAGATATCACAAGCCATAAACTCCCCCTGATAACCCAGCCCTGATCAACCACATGACAAACACAGGGAGATCTGCACAGTGCCAGTCGTGGTGTTTAATTAGATTTCATCAGGAGGGGTCCTGAAAAATTCATGTGATGAGGTCTTTGCCAGTCTCAGGGATAACCTTTTTCCCTGACATCACTGGAATTTATTGCCAACTTCAGTTAAAAAAAAAAGAAAAAAAAAAAAACTAAATTACGAGAAGTCAAAAGGATGACTCCAGAGCTCATCCATGAGGATCTCAGCAGGGTGGGATGCCAGCACAGCTGGCAGGAGAAGCAGTGGTTTGCATTGCCAGGATGCCACAGACCGAGTGTGCTGCGGTCCTTTGCCAACGCACCACACCAGCTGGAAAAACAGCCCTCAGCAGAGCTTCCCAAACCCACCAAAATCCCCCAGGAGCTGCTGTTTTGTTATCCAAAGTGACCCAGCCCTGTGAATCACCAGCAGAACATGTTCAGCACGACAGAGTGTAACCAGAGCTTAAACCCACAGAGGACTTGCTCCCAAACTTTCCTCTCCAGACTTTGCTTCTCTTGGCACCCCCCAGGGTCCCAAACCATCTCTCTTTAGAGCCCTAGAGCATTTCACTGGATTCCAACACAGACTTCCAGGCTCACTGCTTGGAGGGGGATCCCAGCTTGCTGCCTACAAGAACTCTGAGGGGTGATGTTCCATGGGATTAAGGGATATCTCCAAAAACACAGTCCTGCCATCTCTAGTCAAGGATGGACACCAACCCAGCTGGCAAACCTCTTTTTTCTGGGTTTTGCACTGAAATATCACTCCAACTTTATAATTCAATGCCTCTCTTAGTTTAGAGAATGAAAGACTATCCTTGGTGTCAGTATAACAGTGGCCAGGATGAAGAAATCCAAGCAATGACAGTCAAATCATGAAAAAGACATCATTGACATCAACCTGGGTTTGGCACCAGCAGTTACAGTCAAGTCTGTAGGTTTAGCTGCTGCTATCACAGCCAGGAAGATGCTTTTTGGTCACCCTGGGCACAGCAAATCTCATCTTTGATTAACTGCCCTGGTCTAGTCTTCAGTCCATATTTCTACACCCCTGACCCAGCAATCAAAGCTTTTCTAATCCCAGAAAGGGCCAAGAACCTGCAGCTCTTCCATATGGTTTCATTTAGGAGAGGTGAGAGGCCACCGACAGGGTTTTGGAGGTTAAAGAAAAAAAAAACCAAAGCAAAACAAAAAGACAAGTGTCAGAACAAGCGGGAACAGATCCCCAAATCCCACACAGCACCACACGTCCTCACTCCCGCAGACACCAGATGGGCTGAGGCCTACAGAAACCAGCACAACTCCTCACACATGAGTCCAACAACCAGCAATCCATCAAAGCTTGAGAGATCTCCAGCCAGGCTGCCACCACGGAGTGGGAGATGACGAAGCCAAAGAGTCGTTAAACCAAAATGAGAGAAGCACGAGGGGAAGGGCTCGAGATGGAAAGGAGCAAGAGGGATTTTATTTCTGCTTTTATTTCTCAAGCCCCTGCAGCAGCATTCACAACTCCTAGATGTGCTGGTGGCATTGAAGCTCCCTCACAGGGGTTCACAACCTCTGCACTGATCAGAGGCTCTGCCACACTCGGGACATTGGGTGTGTGCAGGGGAGACGTGGAGAGAGATCTTCAAACCACCTCCAGCCCAAAGCTGCTTATCCTAACAAAGGGAAGCACATTCCTTTTTGCCTTTTAATTAAAAGCTGGCTCATAAATCAAACCTCTGGTTCCTACACTTCGTTGTCATTTGAGGGAAAGGCTCTTTTTCCAAGGATTCCTCCTACAAGCCACAGTCCCTTCTCCAACTCCAGCAACACAACTATAATTACACCACTTTTGTTTGCTATGAACTCGCCCTGCCTTTACCAGGCCAGGAATTGGACTCTCATCACCACCACAAATGCCTAATTATGGGTCACAAACCAAACAAAGCCTCCCCCAGCTTAAACAGCAGCAGTGGGGAGGAGAAAATTGCTGTTAAATAAGCATTCCCCTGTATTTCCTCAGGAGTATCCCACAGCTGGTTTCAAATTAGAGAGTTCCTAGAGGTGGGCTGGGGGAGCTGCTTAAGTCAAATTGTTTTCACAGTGCAGTAGTCAGAGAACAAAACCTGCAAGGCATGTGTTTATTTAAGAGATTTTTGGCATTCATACACATATTTGCACAAAATTCATTTCAAAATTATGTATCCGTGGCTATTCTGTTTTCATCCCCTCCAGCCCTGCTCTGCTGCCTCTGCACAGCAGTGATTTCCAGCACCTGGGAGACAAGCTAAAGGTGTCAGTCCAGACTGCAGCAAAAACCTGCAGAAATGGCCCAGCTGAGATTCAACAAAGTCAGAGTAAGGAGTGAACAGGGGGGACAAGAAACTCCTGTGCAAAACATTCCCCATGGGCACAATGGGATCCTGTGAAGAGCTTCAGAGAATCAGAGAATATCCCGAGTTGGAAGGGACCCACAAGGATCATCCAGTCCTGCTCCTGGCCCTGCTCAGGACACCCTAAAATCCTGCCCTGTGCATCCCTGGGAACATTGTCCAAACTCTCCTGGAGCTCCGGCAGTCTCAGGGCTGTGACCATTCCCTGGGGAGCCTGGTCAGTGCCCCACCACCCTCTGGGGGAAGAACCTTTCCTGATATCCAACCTAAACCTCCCCTGACACAGCTCCAGATGTTCCTTTGGCTCCTATCCCTGGTCACAGAGAGAAGAGATCAGTCTCTGCCCCTCGGGAGGAAGCTGCAGACTGCAATGAGGTCTCCCTCAAGCTCCTCTTCTCCAGGATGAAGAAATCTAATTACCTCAGCCACTCCTCAAATGGCTTTTCTCCATCTTCATTGTCCTCCTTCAGACACTCTAATGGCTTTATATTTATCTTTCTTCTGCTGTGGTGCTCAAAATTGCACACAGGACTCAGGGTGAGAGCAGAGCAGGACAATCCCCTCCCTCAACCACCCAGCAAAGCTGTGCCTGATGCCCCCCAGGACGTGGTTGGCCCATATTCCACTTGCCATTGGCCAAGAAGAGCAGGAAACTGAACCTGGATCTCACTGTCAAGGTTCACATCCCCACCAGTGCCCAGTTCCTTCGCTCTGCCCATCCCTTCCCGAGGACAGGAGCTGTCAAATTGTGATGTCTGCATTGCCCCCTGTCAGCAGCTGAGGCAGTGATCTGGCCAAAGGGAGAGGGAGGAGGTGAGACTGGGGAGGTGATTTTGGGCACAGATACGGCAGCAGGATGGTGAGGGGGTAGAGTGGAGGACGGTGAAAGGAAGAGATGGATGCACAGTGCCTTATCAGGGACTTGCTGTTCTTTCAACTGGCTCCCTGATAACATATGGAGCTTAATCAAATATGCAAATGATGTCCTATCTAGAGACAAGGGAAATAGAGAAATAAACCCAGAGACCATGCATGAAAACAAGCCGATAAAATGAGGGAGTGGGGAGAAGGTTTCCTCTTTTTGATAAAATTATTTCAAAAGATTAAATTAAAGCAAAACTAATTAGGAGAACCACACTTAAGCCGACTTCCCCTAAGAAGGGTCAGCAGGCAAGAGGCATTCAAATCAAAGGCAGATGCAAGAGGCACTTCAAGGACTGCCTGAAAAGTCATTATCCCAGACAAAAAGGAAGGGGATAGAGAGGAGGAAGGCATCACAAGAGCCTTTTTGGCTGGGCATCCATCCGGGCATTCAATGGAGTGTATGGGGAGCTAAACAGCTTCTCTTTGGCACCCTGGAGAGCAGGAGGAGCAGGTGAAGACCAAAGCTGATCACCTGATGTTCCAGCCACAGCATTTCTCCGAGAACAAAGGGACAAAGAGAAGCGAATGGACCAGAGGGACATGGGAATAGATTTGCTTTTCCTCGTATCCCACTCCTGCACGATTTCCATCGGCTGTGCCAGGCTCTGCAGCCTGAACACCCCACAGAGCTGCTGACACCATGCAGAAAATCACCTGCCACCAGCACGGGGCAGGTGACAACCAGCAGCACAGCAAGCTGTCCCCCGGGAGGCTGCGGGACCCATGGATTCCAGCAAGGAACAGGCAGCAGGACATTGTCACCCGTCTCCTCGTGTCTGCTTTTGTCACTGACGTCCCCCTGCCTGCACAACGCACACCCTCTGTGGGGAAATCCAGCTCTGCAAAGCTGTCAAAGGCAGGCTGCATTTAAAGGAAGGGTTGGAAGCAATGAAGGCAGAACCTGCTGCCTTCCCTGGGCTCACTGGGACCTGCTCTTTCTCCTGGAGCAGGGAGTAAAAACACACAGTGCGGCACTGCTGGTGTAGAATTTGGAGGGATTAGACAGTTATTTGCAAATCTCACAGCATGATCACAAGATTCCATCTCTGACAAGACTCTGAGTCACATCTAAACCAGAATATCCCAAAAAAAAGAGCAGCGCTCGACACATGTGGGAAAGGCACCCAGCGAAAACACAGCTCAGCCAAACCCCGCACACCAGCACAGAGACTGCTGAGTAGTCAGAAAGCAGAGAGGGGTTCTTGAAGGAGAGACATGGGAAATTAATTGCTCTCTGCCAAAAAGCAGGCTCCAGCTCTTCCCAGGAAGGGCAGCCTTCATGTCAGGAGGGGGGGGAAAAAAAAAAAAAAAAGTTTTCCTACTGCAGTTAGACACTGCAACAAGCTGCAGTGTGAGACATGGACAAGCTGTAGCTGGAAGTTCCAGAGCAATGGAAATGAGGGAAACAAGGGATGTGAGAGGCAAAGCAGCCACCTGCAGTGACGGAGCCCTTAGTGGGTATTTCAAACAAGTGTTGGCTGCACCAGGTCAGCAGCAGAGCCTGGACAGAGCCCCTCTGATGAGGGTTAGGGCAGAGGATAGATCACAGGGTAACCCAGGCTGGAAGGGACCTCACAGGGTCTCTAACCAACCTCATGTTGGAAGCAGGGTCTGCTGTGATCTCAGACCAGGTTGTTCTGTCCCTTCCGGCCTTGAAAATCTCCAAGAATGGGAACTGCTTCTTCAAGGTCCTCATGGACAAAAAGCTTTTCCTTATATCCAGTTGGAATTTTCTCGTGCCAGTTTATGCCTGCTGTCCCACATCTCTTCCTCACTCACCAACACGAAGAACCTGTCTCCAACTCCTCAATAACCTCATGGTTCACATGGGAATGCTGTTACCTGGTCCCTCCACATTTTCTCATCTCCAGCCCAAATAAGCTCATTTCTCTCATCCCCTCCTCTCAGGGCAGGTTCTCCAGCTCCTGGCCAAACCCCTCACCCTTTCCTGAACCTGTTCAGGTCGATCAACAAATTTTTTGCTCTGAGTAGCCTAAAACTGGGTGCAGTACCTGGATATGGCCCAAGGCAATCACCTTCCCTCCATCTACTGGCAGTGCCCCTGTTTGCACATCCTGCATCTTTGATTTCACCCATGGGACAGAATCCGTTCACTTTTAGGTGAGGTTTTAGGACTTTATAACCACCAGCCAATGATTTTTACATGACCCAGGAGAAACTGTGCCACTGCCCAATGTCCACATTGGTTCCCACCACCCCTTTCACCCAACACGAGCACCAAGCACCGAGTTCACCACGGTTACCAAAACCACAACTTTGAGTGCTTTGGCCAGAAAAATTAACTACTTCTCAAGCATCTAAGCTGGCAGCAACCTCCCAAAGAGGGGCTGCACATCAAGGTAGGACACAGACAACCGCAGACATGAAATTCTGACAGGAACCAGCATTGCTCCATCACAAGTCAGTGAAGCACCCGGACTCCTGCTGGCTCAGGAAGCTGTGAGGAGAGGCCAGGGTGAACCAGCCCCTCTTGCAGAAACCCTCTTCCCAGCAGGAGCCAGAGCCTCTCCAGCGTGCCTTCAGAGCAGTCAAGTCCACTTGCCAAACAGTGAGGGGAAGAAATAAAATTCAAAAGAACCCCGAGTGTTTCAAGGCAGCAGAGGGAAGGAGAAGGGAGCCGAGTTTCCCTGCTGGCATTCACACAGGGCTGTCAGCTGCAGAATTCCCTCCAGGGAATATCAAAACCGAGCAGGGCTTCTTGTTTGGTGTGTACTCAGAAAGCCCCTGGCCTGGAGAAGCAGTGGGGATCTCTGGCTGTGCCTGCAGTTATCACCAGGCCAACATTCCATGCACAGCAATCCCACATCAGCTCCAGCTCCTTGGGTGGGAGGTAAATTCCAGCCCCCTGGGTGGAACTGGGACAACAATTCCATGGGCAGGGACATCTTCCATTCCACCACCAAGCCCCATCCAACCTGCCCTCGGACACTTCCAGGGATGGGCATTCCCAACTTAGCACTTTCCCAACACCACTGTGAGAGGGGCCAAAATGAGAACTGCAAATCCCGGCTCTCACACTTTAAATTCTCCCTGTGGTGCTTTGTCTCTGGATCCAAGGAAAGCAGGGTCTCAAGGGTTTGGGGTTATCCAGAGGGTTGTTCGTGGAACTGGTCAATACCAAGAATTTTCTCCTAAATAGAGCTGATACCTGGTGGGAAGTGCTGGCCAGATTTCAGAGCTGTCTGATCTGAATGAAAACCTTCACCCCACACAACATTCCACATCTAAAAACCCTTCAAAGACCACAAACTGATAGGGTTTGATGAAAAATGGAATACAGCCCACAGAGTGAAAGTGTTGGGTTTTTAAGCTAAAGTTCTCTCTCTGCAAGGAATTCAGCACACAAAAGGCTTCAAGTGAAACATTTGGCTGGAATAAAAAGAAACCAAACAATTTCTTACAGGGAAGTTGCAAACAAATGAAAATATCTACCACTCCATTTTCAAATAAACATTTCAAAATGGACCAGAGCTTTGTTTTGTGAGAAATGCAGTTCCTAGGGCTATTCCCAGGCTGACATTTGTAAGCTCAGCTCTCCCTTTACACCTGTGCCTACACACAGACTAATTGCAGGTAAGTGTATTTCTTTGACTGGAAATGATCTGCACAAAAGCAGTGACCCATAAATTAAATGCCTGGGGAAGGAGTACAAGGAACATGGAATGCTGCTATGCTCCCTTAGCAATGCCAGGTGTTAGTGGCACCAGGAAAAAGACCCAAACCAAGCACACAAAGCATCTCCACGGGTACATCCCTGGTTTTCTCCTGCCACTGGAGTGAAGAGCTGAGCGTGTAACGAGAGAGTGAGCAAAGGAAAAATAAAAAGCCAGGGAATTTTGGCACCTGGCTGCTTTACAGCCAAGTGGTTTGCAGGGAGAACATCCCCAGGAATAGCTCCTGTGCTGTTTGCAGGGAGACAAAACAGACATTTGTTAAATTCAAGTGAGGGTTGTTTTTTTTTTTGCATCTCCTGAAAGAAATCACTAAAAATTCCCAAGGGTGCCAACTGAATTTCAGCCACGGGTTTTGCCTGAGGCATTCCCCATGCTACGGAGGAGTTCACTGCCAAGGAAGCCCATCAGGATCCCTGGATTACCCTAAAACTGTGGGAACACTCACCAAAGGAGTATGGACACACAGGAACACCATGGGACAGCCAGCACAGGGGGGAATCACAGACACCAGGTTCTAACCGGAGCACAGCAAGATTAAATATTTCTCATTAAACAATGCCACAAGTGGCCAGGAGCTGGTTTTCCATCCCACCTGATTTCTTAAGATGTTTGAGGTGATCACACACTTCACAGCACTTAATGCACTCATTTTCTCTAGTGCTCCTTGAGCAAGGAAAATATTCCCTACCATTTGCAGGAGAGAAAATGAGACTTGGAGACACACCAGAAGTTCCTGGCAGAGCAAAGGACTGAACCTATTCCTCCCCTGGGCCACCCTGCTCCATCCCCAAGAAGCCACAAACCCCCATTAAACCTTTAATCCAAGGGCAGCGGGTTTTGTGCATTAGATACGGACAACGGGAAATTTTCCTTTTCTGTAGCTCTTCATTTTTATCCTATTTATTTCTTCATCCTGCAGGGCCGGGCTGCGCCGTGGACAGGGCAGCAGAATTGGAGGGAATATTTCTCCAGCACATTATTCCGTGCCTTCCTGATGGACTGCACAGGGAGCTTTGTGAATGAGCAAGGGTTGCAAAATGTATTTTGCCTGGGGCAGTGAAATAGCTGGGGCCAACCATGTCATTCGGTTTCACTCACACTTTCCTTACCCTATCTCTATCTTGGTTTTTCCTTTTCTTTCTCTCTTTGTTGTCTTGGTTACATGGGCAGATTCCTGATATGCTGCTAGTGTTCATTTTAATGATATGTTCCCGTAAAGCACATTATTTTCCTTCAGTTGTGTGTGTGCCACTGGATAAATTCCTTTGACACATGTGACATTTGTATATCAACTAACAGATATTGCTTTATGACTGTGGGTATTTTGCAGAGCATTCATGGATCGCATAAATCAAAATCTGATACACAGTCTGCCACTTTCATATATATATTAAAAAAAAAAACCCACATGGAGAGGAAAATACTCAAACTGCAGAAAAAAAAAGCAGCAAAGTTTCTCCAAAACCATCTTGTAACGACTTGCAGCGAGTCTTCTAAGCACAGAATAAATCCTGCTATCTTGGAGATAATCTCATAACTCCTCTTTCATGCCATCCAAAATATTCCACTGCAGCTTGACCGAGGAGCTGCACTGCACCAGGAGAAGCAGCAGAGTGTGACACGCCTGGTAGGACCCAACAGCACAAAAAAAAAAGATCCCGGTTCCTAGGATTTGTCCAGGAGTTTCATCTAATCCTACCAGGCTTATTCCAATTCACCAATGTTTTCGAACGGCAAACAAACTTTGTGCTAAAATCATGGATTATGCTGGAGCTGCAATCCCAATGCAGCATTTTCCTTGCTCCCTGTTCAGCAGCAGCTGATTGATGAGCCAAGGTGGAAAACAACGGATCAGGAGGCCCACGACAGGGGTCAAGGAGCATCAAGGGAAAAATCCCCAGTGCCAAACCACCCCGAGGAGGTGACAGGTTGCTGTCCCAAGGTCAGAGTCCCTCGGGAGCACTGGAGGGGGACCATGTGTGCAGGAGAGTCAGGGATTGCAGAAGTCACAGCAAGGATGGGGGTGAACCTACAGGAAACTAAAGGTTTCCAGGAGTCTGGATCAACTGGTCCGAAACAATCACACATGTTCAGGGGAGCCCCATTTTGCTTTGTGTTCTGCCTCTTTGGGGGAAATTTATTCACCTGAGCAAATCTCAGCTTTGCTCCGACTCACCCAATGTGGGAGCTACCACAAGCAGAATATTCAGCATGTTAGGAAAAAAGCTTCATTTTCTTCCCTTTCTCAAATTACATCAGCCACTTCAGCTCTTCTCTCCTCATTCTTTACCCTATAAGGCTGTCCCTGCTCCCTACCACACTCCATAAAGCACAGAAAGCTTTCTCTCCCATTTTCCCCTATTAAAAAGGAATCAGATCTTGGATTCTGCAATGCGACCTGCAAAGGCCAAGACCAAGCTGTGGCTGAGTTTTCTTCTCCTGAAGCCAAAAAGAAAAAAAAATCCCAACCAAAAGCTTGTGAGTGCAGGGAGAGCAGTCATTAAGTGTTTAGGTCTTTTGGATATTTACCATCCACATCTCAGCTACCCCATTTCCCTCCCTCCAAGAGACTGACTGGAGAACTGAACAGTTTATTATGATATCACACATGACAGGGAAGCAAAACCTAATTAGCCAGGGGAGGAGATTATTTTTATTATGACCATTTAAAAAACAATTTGGCTCCTTTTCCACATGCCTGAATAAAAGAGAAAAAAGCACCATATTTTCTTTTCAAAAGCACAAGCAGCCTTTCCTCTGCTTTGAACAAAGCCAGAGACATTTGCCAGTGGGCAGGATCCCATTCCCCTTGCAGTCCTCCCTCAGGATGGGGGAAATGCCATTTGAATTTACAACCCAGATTTGCTATTCAAGTGAAGGAACAGGTAGAGGAATAAAACCAGAGATTTCAGACTTTCCTTAAGCATCCATGAACAAACAACTCCCTTCACTCCCCACAAGCCACAGTGGGTCACCTTTTCACAGAGCGTCCTTCGCCCCCAAACTCGGATGTCTTTACTTGTAAAAGGGATTTAAAGAGGAAAGGGCATCCTAAAACATCCCAAGGCTCCGCCCAACCTCCCTTCCCAGCTTCTCCCCATCTCCATTACCATGGCAAAGCCACCATCTCCTTGCACAGCCAATATTTTACAGCACTCCTGGGCTGAGCATTCAGACAAATATTGTCAGACTGGCACAGAGGGGTCGAAAAAGAGGCAGTGTCCACCTCTAGCTCACTTCCAATAACTCTTCTTCCCTTGGGAAAGCCACAGGGAGACGATTCCACCTCTCCGAGTGCTTCCCAAGGCAAACTCCAGCCATGCAATGGGCCCGTTTCCAGTGAGAACACCCAGAGAGGAACACAAACACACTCCTGATTGTGTTTGTGTGGCACCAGCCATAAACATAAAGCTCATTATGGCTCAGGACACAGCTTTCCTTTGATGCAAACACTCTTCCTTCAGCACAAACCCCCAGCCTGACGTCAACGGCGCAGCTGCTGCTCCCGTGCTGGGCTCGTGGTGAAGTCACAGCCCGGTCACGCTGCTCCGAAGAAACATCTCCAGAGCATGAATCCTGTTTCCTAAACATCAGCCCAAATCAGTTTTTCTCCGGCGTGCACAGACGCCCTGTGATCAACGACTCAATTAGAGATGGGCTGAACACAGAAAATTCTGTTGGATGCAAATTGCATCACGTCCACCTGCAACTGGGGCTGTGGTTTGACTTCTGAAGCATTACTTTCCTGATGAATAACCATTTGAAAGAAAGATTTTATCCTTTCTCAGATCATCTCTATCCCTTGAGGGCGAAACAGTTTCTTTTGCCAACCAAACCATTTTTTATCCTCAAAACAGGAGCACCTTAGGACGAGGACTGTGCTCGTGCTCAATGCAATGCTTAAATCTCCATAAAAATATGAAAATCTGAGTTAGAGGACCAAGTAGGTCTTACCTTCTTGAGCTTCCCACTCTTGGTGCCCACAAAAGCCAGGGAGTGGTTCTTGTAGACGTAGGCGATCACCGAGGTCATCCTGTCCCCGTCCTCGGTGAAAATGGGGAGCCCTCGCACCATGGATGATACTCCCAAGGGGGCATTCATATCCAGGCCACAGAAATTGTCATCAATTGTTAACAGCTGCAGAGAAAGCAAGAAAAAAGGTGTAAACAGCTGAAGTCACCAGTTTTTTCAGCCATTTGGGAAGTATCCATCCATTGCCTGTAATTTATGCAGGCTGACAAAAATCAGGGAGGACTGGAGAAAGCAGTGGGGAAAAAAAAAAACTGTCCAAAGTTGCATGATGAGTTACAGACAGAAGGAGGACTGGAAACTTGGTTCTCTTGAATGACAGCCCAGCAGGATACATTACATTAAGCCTTTTTCCTACTGCTTTACCAGCCAGTTTTACCAGTCAAGACTCACCAATCAAACAAAAGTCTGCTGAAAATGTCTTAAACATACCTAGTTCTGTCAAAGGAAAAAAAAATAAAAGTATGCACACCATTCCTGTAGATCCAGAGTAAGAACCACGGAGCTAAATCTGCACTGGCAAATAAAATAGACCCTGACCTGCCCTCTGGACCTGAGATCCAACACTAAGGGTCCATCTGTGAAACCTAAGTAAGCCCTCCCTTCCTAATTCTAAACTCAGTAGGGTTGCTTATGCTGTATCTTGGAAGTTACCATCCTCCAAGGAATGTCCAGGCATTGCCTGAGAGAGAAATGGTCAGCCCAGGCCAAATCTGCAGTAGGGACCATGGTAAGAATTAAATACCATAAAGTTAAAGCCCTTTCCAGTACCTCAGGGGGCTCCAAGAGAGCTGGAGCAGGACTTGGGACAGGGGATGGGAGGACAGGACAAGAGGCAATTGCTTCAAACTGCCAGAGGGCAGGGTTAGATGGGGAGAAATTTTTGGCTGTGAGGGTGGGGAGGCCCTGGCACAGGGTGCCCAGAGAAGCTGTGGCTGCCCCTGGATCCCTGCAAGTGTCCAAGGCCAGGCTGGATGGGGCTTGGAGCAGCCTGGGCTAGTGGAAGGTGTCCCTGCCCATGGCAGGGGATGGGACTGGATGGTGTGGGAAAAAAACCACACTGTGAAAAGCCAACGTCCACAAAGGAGACTGGGGAGTCCTGAAACTTGATCTGAATAAAGGGACAGAGAGGCCACTGGGGCAGATCCCTGCGGGGATTCTCACTCGAGGCTTCAGAGGATGCAGACTTCTTTTATCCTAAACTCATCCTCTTCTTTTCCCCCTTGGCTGAGGTACCAGGAAGGTGCAGCCTTCCCGACCCGCCTACCCCATTTTCCCCCTTTGAACCTGTCATTTTCCCCCAAAGTTCCGCAGTTCGGGCTGTCTGGGTTCTGCGGATCCACCAGAAGTTCAGACCGTGTGGGCTCTGCTACGGACTTTGCCCGGACCCATTTGTCCATTACCCTAAAGGTCAGGAGTTCAAACTCCCTGGGTTTTGTAACAAATTTGTGCGGATTGTGGTTGGTAGAGACATCAAGACCCATTTCAAAGACATTAACAACCATTTCTCCTAAAGACCCCTCACCCATCGAGTTGTTTGTAAGGACATTTGCACCCAACTTTCCTTTTTTTTGAGGTCCCTTCCAACCCAAACCATTCTGTGATTTGCCATCTTACTGGAACACTGTAATTCTCTGAAGTTCTTTGGAGAGGAGGGAACATTTCACAGCTACTACAGGGGCTTTCCAGCTTTTGTTGGAGATACCTGCGAACTCTCAACAACCAGAAAAAAAAAACCCCTATTCATTGATGCTGCTGCCTGAGCTCCAACACCCATTGCATTTAAACTCAACAAGATTTTCACCAGAGAAATGCTCCACTAGGATCCTTTCACACAAATGAATGTGGTTATCCCTAAGGGTGTTTCTTTGGGGTTCAGGGAGTCCCAGAAACACAGCAGGAACATGGCTCAGGCAGCTCTTCTACCTTCAGGCACCATCAATGCAGGTGAACTTAATGCAGGTCACAGATCTCCACAGAGTAAGTCAAATAAAGCTCCAAATATCCCAGCACACAACTGCCAGAGCAGTTGGACTTCATTAACTTCTCTGGGGCCACTCAGAGATTTCAAGTTAAGCACCCACTTAAAATATTTTGCTGGATTAAGGCCTAGAAAAGCAATAATTAACTGTACATGAAGGTTGCCTAGTTTTGATGTATCAGTACTAAAGGACCATGACGATTTTCTTTGACTGAACTCACATCTTCCTGGAAACACGGCTAAAAAAAGGGATGCTCCCTGCTTGAGTTCACGAGCAGTAAAAGCCTGATAGTTGATTCATTTTAGCCTCACCCAGCAATTACGGGCAATAATTACAGATGGTTTTGCTGAATTGAAGAATAATGTGCCCTAAATGTGTTTATAAATACATAAAACCTAGGAGGAATCCAGAGGGCCATTAGGAGGGATCAGCTAGCCTGAGCTCTGGCCTGCAGGAGTCATTAGCGTTTGCGGACTGCGCTTTTTAGCGGAGCTAAAACACCGGCTCAAAGAGCAATTAGGGAGCAGATCAGCAGCCTCCACGATAGTGCCGGTCCAAAACGTCAGCAAAAAGTCCAAGATAAATCTGCATCCCAGCTCTGGTACAGGGAAATCCATAATCAGTAGGGGAAAAGAGGTGTGTCAGAGAAGGAGCCACCCAACCAAAGTGGAAATGCACCTTCCAACAGAGCCAGGTGCCCACAAAAGGACTCCAGATCATCCCCTCGGCCCAACTCTGTGCCCCCCTGATGTCCTTCCAACCTGAATTGTCCTATGGATGTAGGACCTGAGAAGAATCCAGGTCTTCAAGTCAGGCCCAGTTTGACCAGAAGCTCTCAGGCTCTGAGATGAGCACAATTTGTGTTTCAAGGGTGTAATTAAACTGCCTGAGTGCTCGCTCTAATGGCCGGGCGAGCTGAAAAGCACCGCTCCAGGCTGAAAGCAGGCAACTCCCAAACGGCATAAAGAGGGGAAAGGGAGGAAAGTTTTCAAGGAAAAGAAGACAGCTTGCTTCACCACCAAGAGGATGAAAAGCTTAATAGTGCCAGCAGACATCTTACCTGAGGTGCAGGGGACAAAGCTCCGTCCCAAACAAGAGGAAATTACTCTGACAAGCGGTGAAATGAGATCTATCCAGCAGAGCTGGCACAGGCGGATGCATCCTCCTTGGAGGAGCACAGCCAAAACCAACCACTCCAGCTGAAGCACTTGAGACCAGAAAAGATCCACAAAATCACCCTACTGCCTTCCTGCCCGATCCAGAACCTCCCATCCCAGGCAGGACCCCGGGAGGATGTAGCCTCAAAAATCACGGCGTTAAGCACAAACCCCTGTGGCTGATTTGCAGCCCGTCTCCAACCTGCTGAAACTTAATTAATCTCACTGCCACCAGGTAGTTCCTCCTCCATCTGATTGGGCTCCAGCTGAACTCAGACCTACCCTTAATTGGGCTAATATCCCACACAGACACAGCATTAAATTTGAGCCTATTGGTTTCATCTTTTTTCCTCTGACATTATTTACAGAAGGACACGTCCTTGTAAGAAGGACTTACACAGAAATACGGGGTCAGATTTTTTTTTTTAAAGAAGGTAGACTCACAGTAGATTTAAAGAAGAAATTTTTTATGATGAGGGTGGGGAGGTCCTGGCACAGGCAACACAGAGGAGCTGTGGCTGACCCTGCATCCAGGCCAGGTGTCCAAAGCCAGGTTGGACAGGGCTTGGAGCAACCTGGGATAGTGGAAGGTGTCCCTGCCATGGCAGGGAGTTGGAATTTCACTGTCTTTAGGTCACTTTCAACCCAAACTGTTCTAGAATTCTGAGTCCGCTCACGTGCTGCTGGTTGGGTGCCAGAGAAGCAATCACAGAGTTGTGGTTTGCCATGTGGACAACCCTCCCCCAGGAACAGGAGCAAGGCCAGCAAGCCACACGCCACACGAAAACTATTTTCATTTAACGTATTTGGGTTATTTCCTCTGGGGATCATCTGCCAAAAAAACGCCAGCAAGCAAAACCCTACAAATAAACACCACCCGGCTCCTGCACAGCTGTGGCTCTCAGCTGCACACAGGGCTTTGTAGAGACAGAAATACAGTCATCTTCTGCAGCAAAGAGAGACACGTAAGGAAGTTTGGATTTATGATGAAAGGGTCAGGAGTTGCAAGCGCAGGTTTATTTTCAATTCCAGACACTCCTAGCAGCAATATAAAGTAGCCACGTTAAACTCTCTGGAGCTTCTCTGCTTGGCAATTTCATGTTAACGACTTTCCAGAGTGAAGGAGGAGGTGAGGGCATGAATTCGCTTCTAACGCTGCCGCCACAGCGGCTGGGATAGCGGGGAGAGGCAAAGGGAAGGTCTAAAGAGGTGGGAATAATATCAGCAGTTCTCACATCCCGAGCAGTTAAAATCCAACCCAGAAAGTACCCGTGCAGGCAGCAGGTAACGTGGAAGGAAATGGGGGCCTGCAGTTGGAATGCTGGACTGGAATCCATCACTTCCTCATCCCACACCAAATTCCCACTTGCAAATGAGGGAATATTTCTCACCACCACCCTGCCCCTGTGGGAGAAACACAGGTTTATAAGGTGCTCTGCATATCAAAAACATCTGAGACGGATTGGCAGCTCCCAGGGTATAGATGCCCTCCCCAGTCCCACCAGCTGCCTCTCCACCTTGGGCCGATGTGCAAGGGGGACCAGCTGGTTGTGTTCTGCTCCTGCCACCTCTCCCTGCATCACCAACCAACCCAGGGCTTCATCTGCAGCCATGGCCAAGTGTCACAGTCACCAGTGAAACGGGGAGGATGTGCAAAAGAATGGGAGGATTCTGGCAGGGCTTTGCCTCCTCCAGGATTAAGCCTATCAAATAAATAATTAACACATCCAAGCCCTCCTGGAGAGGATGGGTTTACAAGGCTGATGCTGGCTCAGTCCCGGAGGGATTTGCTGAGCCCCCAAAACCCCCAAATTCAGCAGAAGGGTTAGAGATTTGATGACATCACCTCCTTCCCTGTCCTCATCTGATTCCCAGCAGGAAGGAGCACGCTGGCATCGCACGAGTGGCAGAAGCACCAAATATCAGGGGACACGGGCAAACAGTGCTCATAATACACCAATTGTCCCTTAAACATCTGCTTTCACTATTTGCCTCTGAAACAGCCCCTGATAATCAAACACAGCCTAATCCACATTTGGGGAAAGGCCTCGATAAAGGATTAGCCACCCCTCATTCCTCCTTGCTTTCACTCCGGCGGAATCTTCCTCCCCAATCAAAGCACCGGAGCCTTTTTCCCCAGATATCTCAGCAGGCTCCAAAGCAATTCCACAGACTCACCAGGGATAAAGGCTGTCCCAGTGGCCAAGCCTTGCCTTTGATTTACAGCTAATACCTAACAGCCCTGTCTTCATATGGTGGCAGGTACTTGGCTCCTCTCTCCTGTTATCTCAGGCTTGGCTGATGCAGAGGATGGAGGGAACAGGCATTAATGGATGTCTGTGCTGCCAGCAGGGCCAGGGAGCCAACAGCAGCAAGAAATCAACAGTTACAGGCATTTGAGTCTTTGCAAGGAGACATCCAAGGTCTTTTCCATCACCTGACTGCAAGATCTCCTCTCCATCCTGACTGAGGGTGAAGGTGGGCACATGTCCACTCAATGGGGTTTTTAAAATCTAGAGAGATGGAAGACACAGAAAAACCTCTCAGCAGGAACTTCAATGTATCTGAAGAGACACAAGCTATGAAATTTAGGGTCTAGACCGCCTGGTGCAGGGGTGAACCATAAATCCCCACAGTGTGGAGCTGGAAATAATGGAAACCATCTCCCTGCAAGCCACAGGACTTTAAACCCCTGCAGCAGCAGGATGGTACCCAAGGTTTGTGCTTCTTCTGTTTGCCTGTGCACGTTCTCTTGGTGGTTTGAGCATGGTTTCAGCGCAGGGTGAACTCCTGGCTGGATGCTGCTTTGCCCATGGCACTGGTACTTGGCATTCCTGCAGCTGGATTGACTCTCCCTCTGACCTCCTGCAGTATCTCTGCTCCTGGCCACGCTGCCCCCTGTGAAATCAGTGGGTTTTGGTTCACCTGCCCTTCTCCCTACAGAACTTCAGCAGAACCATCATGTTTCATCCTGCTGCTGTGCCGAGCTGTGAAATCCTAGTGCAGGATGGACACGGCCCCTCTGGCTTTCCCCTCCTGCCACATCATTCCCGGAATTTGATGCCTGTCACTGCCTTCCCCATCCCATGCATTCCCGACACTGGGTCAGGGAAAGGCTGCAGGTTTCCCCAGCTGTAGATCTTTGTCATCTGCACTTCAAAATTCTGTGGGCAAAGAGATGGGCAGCGACCAAAGATAGCAGAGACCACCAACCCACCCCCTCTTCGGCGGTCGGTCTGCCGTCTAATGACATCCAAAAATACCCAGCCCCGTTTCCCCAGGGTGCTCTGTGATATAATAGAAGCTGGATAAAGAGCCAGCATTTGGAAATACATTATAATTGCACGCTGCTTTTCACTGGTGCACCCACAGCAGTGGTTACTGTGCAATTACATGTCACCATATACAAATGACAGTGCAGTCACAGTAACTTTACCAATTACGGGGAAATTGCACCCACTACGCCGAGAGCTTTTCGTTCAGGCACAATTCAGGAACGCAGGAACAAGAGGGAAAAGTTGCTCAAATTGGCTAGAACTGGTAGAGGCATTTGGTTTTTAGGTCTGTAGTTTAAGCATCAGTTCAAGGGCTGGTGTCAAGTTTCCAGAGTGCTGCAGAATCTTAATGGAGTACAGACTTTTTATGCCTGCATTTAATGTTCCTGCTCTGCTGCGAGTGTAAGGCTTCCCAACAGTCTACACCGTGTTCCTCCACGTCGTAAAATCTGCAATTTCCTGAAGAGGAGGCTGCCTTTCTTGCAGAGAGCAACAGGTTCCTTCAGACTCCAGGCCTCTTGCTCAGCAGAGCAGGGTGATTGTCAGTAATTGTGGATAAAAGGAATTGTGCTATAAATTTAGCATCCTCTAAGTCCTGCCTTTCTGAGTGATTACAGTGCCCAAAGATGTGCACAAGCTGAATCCATTAGTGAACTCTTACAAAATTTCTAGATCCCAGTATTAAATAATTTAAGCAATTCTGGCACTAAGTTTGCTTTCCTTACTTTTTTGCTTCAGACCCTGGAGATGCAGAGCCCAACTCTCAGCATCTGCTGAGCCTGTCACAGCCATGGCGATGCAATTACCAAGATTTATCAATTTTTTTTAATTGTTCTCCAACTCTGGTTCCCACTTTTGCTGGGGGACTGCTCTGGAAGCAGAATTGAGCTATTATGGGGCTCTGAGCAACCTGGTCTAGTGGGAGGTGTCCCTGTCCATGGCAGGGGGGTGGAACTGGATGAGCTTTAAGGTCCTTTCCAACCAAACCATTCTGTGATGCTGTGATCAGAGGGAAAGTGGTCATGCCCCCATGAAGGAAAGTCATGTTGTGATTTAAGTGGTATTTCCAGTGCCTTGGTTAGACCCCAAGAGCCTGATACAGGCAGGGAAGAGGGACAGTACCTCCAGCAGCAGTGCAGACTGAAATAATACAAACATTCCACTCATGGAGATCTTCCCATTCCAAATCCCAGCCATCATCACTGTGTCAGCCCAATCTCCCTTTTGCACATGGCATTTCCATCCTTTCAGAAGACTTTCAGCATCACTATTCCAAATCTCAGCATCAGCACCCCAAGCCATGCAGGCAGGGTGAAAATCACACCCCAAAGCTGTGTGGTCACTGAGGTTCATCCCTACAAACCAGGATGGGTGTGACCTGAAGAGCAGCAAGTGGGACTGTGAAAGGTGTAAAAGGAAGCTGAGCTTTCCTGTGGTCCCATGAACTTCCCCTCACTGGCTCAGAGGATCCATATGGATGAGGCGCTGGAGGAAAAAAACAGAGGAATATAATCTCTGTGGCTCTCAGATCAGTGCTTGGAAAAATTCACTTAAAATTTTTCACACCCCAAAAAAAAAAGGGATTATTGAGTGTGGAGAGTCTGCCTTTGAAACTGCCATGGACTGTTGAGTAAATAAGCATTTAGGGATTTTTCAAAAGGGAAGTATTGATCAAATAAGCTGCTAGAGCTCTTCTGTAAGAACTTATTCCAGCAGCAAAGCTCTGTTGCACACCTGAAACACAGCAGCACTGATATTCTCTGGTGCTGCTGTAGCTGAGATGGGGAGAAAGAGTCCCAGAGAGAGGAAATCTTAGGTGAAAAGGGTTTTTTGTGTAAGCAGAAAGACACCTTCGAGGGAAGGTGCTACATTTGCCCTAAAGGATGCTCTGATCAGCCCTCTCATCCCTATTGAGTGCACACCAGCACCTGGCCAGATAAAGTCTGGCTGCCTCCCTCTGATGGCACCACCAGCAATTCACTGCAGCACAATTGCTATAATTATTATTTTGTTACACAGAAAAAAATCATCATTTGGGCTGCAAAGTGCCACCCGCGCCAACAGCGCTGCAGAAATGAAACAACAAGGCTGCTTTGCATGCAGGCAACACCTTCACCCCGAGAGCCCAGAGCCTCTTAAAAGCATTAATTAAGCCTCACCACGGTCCTGCAAAGGTGATTTAAGTGCTGTAATGAGTGAGATGTATGTGATGCTGCTCTTCAGCACCGGGAAATGGTGAGAGCTTGGCTGGCTCAACAAATAACGGAGAGTCGAGATCCAGGGCTGGCATCTGTATCAGGGAGAATCGAGATGTGTCTGGTCCCATCATCTCACAGAAGATGAATTTAGAGAAGCCTGGTTATCAGTTTAAACAACAAACTAAAGCACTCGAGCCCTGAAAGGGAAAATCTCCCGCTTGCCGCCGCTTATCTGTGCCGATTTCGGTGCTTGAGGAACTCAGAGAGTTTGTTTGTAGCAGGCAGTGTAAATTCACTGAAGCTCCGACTCCTCCCGAACCTGAAAGCAGGACTGTGCAATCAGGAGGCTGCAGCCAGCCGTGGAAGAAGGGACACCATCACAATCACAGCCCTGTGTTGCCTGGCATGGGATCCCGACCAGCAGCCCCAGCCCAAGAGTGCTGGGTCATTCCCTCGTTAGGGGGAGTGAATTTTTATTATTCCCTGCTGCATGTTCCCTCTCTCTGCCTCTCCTGCTCTCTCTCCATGTTGAAATACGTGCCTGGCTAATATTGCTTGTTTACAGGATAAATCAGCTGTACAAATCCTATTATATTTTGGATCTCTGACAACGGCGGGGTAATGACATTGAAACGGGGAAATGCAACGTTGTTCCTACTCATCTAATGTCACCCACATGTTCCATCAGCTGCCCCAGCTCCCAGTCCTGCATGGAGGAAACAGAGGAAACTCCATCTTTATCACATAGTTCCAGTCCTATCTGGGTGTCTTGCCTTTCCTAGCAGCGAGTACTTCTTTAAATATAGAATCATGGGATGGTTTGGGTTGAAAGGGAGCTTAAGGGCCATCCAGTCCCACCCCCCTGCCATGGGCAGGGACACTTTTCACTGGATCAGGTTGTTCAAAGCCTCATCCAAACTGGCCTTGAACACTTTCAGGGATGAGGGTACAGCTCCATCCTGAACCTGGACACGTCCACACAACCAGGTCTGTGCTGGCTCTGCAAACACTGAATTTTGTCCCAAAATTGTTGCCATGTTACCCAAAGATTGTCCCGGTCCTACTGAAATGCCTCTCAAACAAACTTAGAGCAAAAGCTACATCTTACAACAGCAAAGTCCTGGAGGTGCCAGGCTGGGAGTGTCTGGGGTAGAAATATGGTCAGATGTGATTCTGGCATCTCTTTGTGAGTAAAACAGCTTTTTTCATCTCCTTCTCCACATTATCCAGTCTTCCAATATCTGTGTTATCCCACCAGGCACAATGGGGACCCATCCATGCAATTTGGACAAATAGAGAAAATTCAGGGAGGGAGAAACAAGTAAGTCTTATGTTATATGTTTCCTGGAATGTAAATAAATAGACACGCACATCAGATCGCTCTCAGGGGCTGAATATCTTCACTGAGCTTCCAAGTTCTAAGACAGACCCTGAACTGTGTTTCACCCCGACAGATCCACTGGCATCAGGCGAGGGAGGAAGGGTCTGTGCAGGATTTATCCCAGAGAGCAAAGCTAAATCCAGCACCCCCTCGACCCCCTCCTCAACAGAACGGGCATTGTACAACCTCCCCTGCTCCGGAGGCTTTAAATAGCATCAGCCTCACCAAGAGAGCTGGAGTCACTTTGCTTCTGGCTCTTCCAGGACATCTGGGGTTTGCTTTCTGCTTTTTTTTTTTTTTAGTTTTAAAAAAAAAAGCCCTCTTGCACAAGCATTCTCCTTGGCCTGCCAGGCGACCTCCTGGCGAGGCAACGCGAGGTCAGGTTTGCGACGCCGCCGATCTCCTGGCGTGGAAGAGAATGTGAGGAGATCATGTGGAGCCCTCCAAAAATGCAGAGCTGAGCCACAGGCGACCGCAGGGCACGACCACAGAAGAAAACAGCCTGGGCTGCTGGCAGGGGAAGCAGCAAAGAGCAGTTCCCAGAAATAAATCTAATTGTCTGTGTGGCGAGGAGCGCGGGGAGAGGGCGCGGGCAGGGATGGGGAGTCTGGCACTTTGCTCACCTGCACACGGGGGGACCAGCAGGACCTGGGGGTGATGCTGAGCTGCTCAGGCAGAGCCAACTGGTGCAGGGATGGGATGGATGGTGGGGGAGGGAGCTGTGCCTGGAATATCTCAGACACAACAGCGGCTCTGCAGCCCTGGGTCCTGCTCTGCCCTCAATGAACATTTTGTGTGAGCAGGGTCACCCAGACGTGAGAGAACAGCTCTGTGAGAGGGTTTGGCACCCAGCCACTTAAAGGCAGAAGGTTTCCTTCTGTTTTATGCTTTGGGAGGAAATAAATGGTTTTGAGAAGGTTGTTTCCAATGCTTGTTTGGGTTTTTTTTCCCCCCAGGAAAATGAGGATTTTGGAAGGAGAGGGTTCAGGGTGGGGGTGTTATGAGAAGGTATTTATTAATGCCAGAATTATTTCTGCATCCACTGATCAGGCAGGATCCTTTCGAGGACAGGTGTTTAATACTGAGAAACATACTTAATACCTCCAATGCAATCATCTTCTCCATGCAATTAGGCCCTCGTTTACAGCCTTTAAGTGCAAGCTTCTGTTGATGTAGGGGATTAAGAGTTTTTGTTTTGCTCTCCCTCAGAGCATCCAAAGCCACTTTTTTCCCTGCCTGGAGTGCAGAGCACTTTGCAGAGGCAGGGACCTGTCCTTATCCCTGCTGGCTGAAAGCAGGGAGAACCATTACCCAGGGAAAAGAGAAGATGAACCCACGAGCTGCCTAAGCTCACTCACAGTGGAAGCAGTGGGGAGAATTTCACAATCCCAGTTCAGAGGGGCCAGGACCCTGCTGGGAGCACTGGAGACATGAACTCAATTGCTCTCCATTAGCCTGAGGAGCACGGCCCCAGACATCTCTGGCCACTTCCACCACTGACCCCAACCAGGAGAAATATCAGCTGTGTCCCTGGAGAGAGCTCCCTGAGCTGCCTCACATGGGGAGATAACATGGAATTTCTCTCTGTGGAAGTGTTTTTCACCCCGGAGCAGAGCCACCTTTGCAGGGGAGGTGATGCTCAGGAGGTGGAAGGTGCTTCACGTGCTGGAGGTGTAAGGTGCAGGGGGAGGTTTGCAAATCACAGAGCTCAGCTGCAGAAACCCTGAGCCAGAGCCCTGCCCTGTGTCCCTCCTCCTCCTCAGCTCAGCCTCTGCCCTCTCCAGCCGTCAGTGTCAGCAGGAGGACACTTGTCACCTCTTATCACAGCTGCTGGGCTCGGCGGGTCCCTCCCAACACGCTCTGCACACTCGCCGCACACTCCGTCCAACACAAACTGATGGGACCAAGTGCACAAACACAGATCTGGCAGCCACCAGCCTGTTTGCTCCGGCTCCCAGTCTCCAGTGAGCATCTTGTTTGGGGCATTACAGCATGGCTGAGGGTACTGCCCTTCCCAAAACTGAACTTCATCATTTTTGCAGGGGTTTCCTGCTCTTATTTGCATTTTCAGAGGAAGAAGAAGAAAGCGCTGTTAAAAATCCACCAAGAGCTGACCTCAGCTGTCCATAAACCCTTTGGATCAGAAACACCAGCCTGTGTAATTTGCAATAAAAACGTGCACACAAAACTTGTGCGTGGTCTGTCCAGCTGGGATGAGCAAAAAGTCCTGTTGTGCAAGCACCAGTGGCACTGAGACACACAAGGATTTACTCAGGACAGCCCAGCTGGCAAGTGAAGAGAATATGAGGTAAAATGAAACTGATAACACATCCCTGTGATTGATCCATTCCCCTGGGAAAGCATCATGCTCATGTACTCACCAGTCCAGCCAGGAGAAATGGGCAAGGGCTGGGTGTGCAAAATGCCAAAGCACCAGGATTGCATGGACCTCCTTCCACACATTCCTCTTCCCAAGGACTAAGCAAAAGCTAACACTCCCTTTTCCCCAATCTTTTGCTTTTAAAGGAAAATGGGAGAAATGACAGACAGGGATGACAATTCCTGCTTTTTTGCTTGTAAAGTGACTTTTTCCCCTTGAAACACCCCTTCTTTCCAGCAGCTCCAGCTGGTCCTTCTCTCTAAATGACCCTGTTCTTCTGCCCACCATGCCAGGGAGGAACGCAAGAGCAAGGAAGATATTCCCTCTTCCTGCAGCAGATGGGCACAGCACTAAGATCCAGGAGTCCCTGGGCTGCAAGTTGTGGTTTTGTGCCTTAGCCAACCCTCCAGTAAAACAACCTCCTGCTGCTCCCCATCCTGGTGTCTCAGAGGTGCTCTGTGTCCTGTTAACCCCAAGGATGAGGGACACAAGCCTGGAAGGAAGAGGAATATCATGAAATAGGCTGAAAAATCTTGGCCATCCCTGTTAACACCGGTGATTACAAGCAGAAGCCCTGGAAGGAAGAGGAAAACCATGAAGTAGGATGAAAAATCTTGGCCATTCCCATCACCACCAGCGGGCTTCCCAGGAGTCAGGCTGACTGTCCCATACCATACACCAAGTCTTTCACCACCTGAGTAAAAAATGGCCCTTCCTGACCTGGTGGATTGGAGCAGGAGGGAACCCATGGATCAGCCCCAAGGACCAGGCAGTGTTCATCCTCATGCTGCCAAAGGAGAATGTCTGTGCACCCAGCTGGCCTCCAAACATGCCTGACATGGAAGGACTAATCCACAGCGTCCTCCTGAATCCAGCTAACCCCATGACAGCAGCCGTGCTTGCTTGGTGGGCATCAGGGATGGGCAGGGGGATGCAGGGAAAGCAGGAGGGAGCAGGAGAGCAGAGCCCACTTGAGGAACAAATGCACAGAGAGGGTGCAGGACTCTCAGAGAGCTCAACAGCAGCATCAGCAAAGAGGTTTTGGGGAGTTACCAACAGCCACCAGAAGCACAGGAAGCCTTTACAGCCAAGTCACTCGTCAGACAATGGCTTGGGACCCAAACATCCACTTCTGGTAGCAAAGTGTTGGGAAAATATTGCCCAGCTCTTGACACAAGGCCTTTTGTTGGCCAGTCAGCTTTGAAAACATTTCTGTTCTCCCCCAAGTGACAGTGCTGCCATGAAAAACAGGAAGAGACTGAATACAGCAATTTAAACAGTCAAACCCCATTTCCTGCCAAGAGGAAAAGAAAATACCAGCAAAAGGCAGAAGCCAGGCGAGAGTTGGGGACTGACACTTTGGTTATCTTGGGCAGATATTGGTGCTGCGTGTCCAGCAGAAGCTGCAGCGGTGGAGTGACACCTTTTCATGGCAGGGGCTGGAGGATGTTGGGCTGGGAGGCAGCTCAGGCTGAGGAGGAGGCCAGCATCTCCCAGGGGAGCAGCCCTGGGATGCAGGCAGCTCCTGAGCTGGCAGCCAGGGTCACATGGAAACAGCACCCCGGGTTTGGGACTTCATTACCAGCCAAAGTTCCCGCAGGATCCCGGCTCCTCTCCGTCTCCCCACAGCCCTGACACCCTCAGGCTGCTTTGGGGTCAGTCTCCAATACCCTCCTCTTCTTCATCCATGCTTTTTGTCTCACAGCACTTCACCTCCTGCTCCCCAAGGCAGAGGGGAAGGCTCCCCTGCCTCCTCTGCTGAGCATCCCAGGGGTGGGACTCTCACCAGGCTTCAAAATGCACCCATTAATCTTATTTCATTGTAAGCGCAATCAACAAATCCCCCAATGATCAATTCCTGTAGAGAAATGGCACATTTATATCTCCATCCTCCTCTCAAACTGCCTTTTTTTCCTTTTTTTTAAAAGAAATCCAGCATTTCCACATAACAGTGTCATAGAACCGCAGAATGGTTGGAAGGGACCTTAAAAGTTCATCTAGTCCAGCCCCCTGCCTTGGGCAGGGACAACTTCCAACTCGATCAGGCTGCTCCATTTCAAAGTTTATGAGGGACATTGAAACCACGGCCTTCTTTGCCCAACATGAAGCTGGTTTTCTGTTTTAAGAAGCCTGGTTTCTCCCCTCAAGAACAGCCCTGCCTTCTGCCAACACCCTGCATGTCCACAGAGCCAAAGAGTTTGAAGGTGCCCTCTGACTGTGTAAGTAGGAATGGCTTCAGTATCCAGAGAGGAGATTTAAATTCGACACGAGGGAAGGCTTCCTCACAGCACAGACAGATTTTAGGGAGAGAGAGAGGAATCTCCATAGCCAGAGGTTAAGAACAGGTGAGACAAACATCTGTCAGAAGCGTTATAAGTAGGGCAGAAGGGCAAATCAGATGACCTCATAAGAATCCTTTTTTCCCAGCCTCATTTTTCTCTGATTATATGAATCTCTAAGCGTTTGGGGTCAAGTGTACTGCTTAAATATAAGCTATTATCCTGCTTTTGCAGAGAGGTATTACCTGAGACCATTCATCACCTGAGTGAACATCACCAATTTGCAAATCAAGGGCCCAGACATAAAAATCTATCATTTTTTTCTGATTTATGCTGAAGATTAATGGGAGGACAGCTGTAACACAGGGATGGGAGAGGAATGAACATTGAGGATTCTCCGTTCATCTCTGGACTTTCACCTTTCCCACTCTAGAAATTCTGCTACCACACTGCTGACATCTCCAACAGGCTCTTGGCATGGGAGAATCACAGGCCCATCACGCAGAGGTTTTTTTTGGTTTTGTCTTTGCCCTGACCTTTGCAAACCAGACTGGGACAAGACTCCGGACATCCAACCCTGCAGGACGTCTGGGGACCCAATGCCTCCTGCTGAATATTGACCATGAGACACAGTTTGTCCAGCTAAGGTCCTTCCTGACCTCAACTCTCTCAGCTCCAGATGTAACCAAGCTGCCTGACCAGACAGACTCTGTTACTGGGGACCAGAGCACTGTTCCCCCACGTCCCTGCAATTATTTGTGTGCACGTTGCAGCTTAGGAGAGTTGTGCTGGGAATGGTCCCCAGGAGATTTCTCATGCCCTGAAATGGACTTAAGCAAGGATTACACCAAGGCAGGAGCAGAAGGATCCTGTCATGTGGATCCCCTTTGAGTCACTTATTGCCCTGTTAGAAATATTAGAAAAATTAGAAAAATTAGAAGACTATTTGTTGCTAAAAGGCGGACGTGAGCACTCACCAATAGGCAAGGACAGTGCAGTGAACCCAGCTCCTCAGTCCTACAATTAATACCATAAAGAATCATAGAATGGCTTGGGTTGAAAAGGATCTTAAAGATCATCCAGTTTCAACTCCCTTTCCATGGTCAAGGACACCTTCCACTATCCCAGGTTGCTCCAAGCCCCGTCCAGCCTGGCCTTGGACACTTCCAGGGATCTGGGGGCAGCCACAGCTTCTCTGGGCACCCTGTTCCAATGCCTCACTACGCCCTGTGTAAAGCATTTCTTCCTAACGCCTAATCCAAATCTCTCCTCTGTCACTTTGAAATGCTCAGTGCCCAGCACATCATCTGTCCCTGTTCTCGTACAGGATTTCAGCTGGGCAGCAAAGCCAAAGTTCGGTTCCAGCCCGGACCATAGGCAGGTTAAGCCTCTGTTTGCACCAGCAGAGAAACGTTTGACATCCACACAAACGCAGGGAAAGACTCGCTGATGGCCTCGTAATTGGTTTTAGAGCTGCCTCGAACACATGTGCTGAGTGGCAGAGCAGCAGTGCTGGGGCTTGGCTGGCAAGCAGGACAGCAGCAGAGCAGCCCGGGCTCTCGCAGACACACATCCAGGCTCCGAAATACTTCACCAACCACCAAATATTTTCCAGGCTTAGCGGCTGGACTCTGCAACCCCTTTCAGCAGCCAAGTCACTAATACCTCTTCCCTCGGGCAGCACAGCTGATCTCGGGCAGGGCTTGCCAGCAGCTCTAAGTAGGCTCTTTTAAGGAGAGGACAGCCTACTTAGTTGCACTCTTCAGACTTCCTGCTTTTAATTCAAGGATCTCCAGGTTCTTTTGCAGCGTCTCTGACTCACAGCGAAGAAGTACACTCATAAATATGCTCCAACACTTTTCCCCACCGTGTCCTCTCCCCAGCCTCTGGAGTCCTGTCCCTACAAATTCAGTCTGACATCAGTTTTCTTGGTTTGGGATTCACCCCGTGGGACACAAGAAAGCTGCTGGCTTTTTTTGCTGCTGTCTAAAGCCACGGAAGGCAGGACTGAGAGGTTTCAAACCTCCTAATTGGAGAGGTCCAGCACTGCAAACGTTAGTGTGGAGCACAAGCAGAGCAAATATGCAAATGCACGGAGAGGCTTAAGAGCCCAGGAAAGAAACTCCAGTGGGAAGCTCCCAGCTTAAATCTAAAGGCAGCTCTTTGAATGTGCACAGGCCTTGCGGCTAAACAAAAAAATCAAAGCCAGATTTGGGCACAGCCTTTCTCCCTGTGCAACACTCCACAGGGAGCTTTGCGGGTCTAGGCAGAAGAGATCCCAACTAAAAGCAAGGACTTGTCCCTTCGGTGTGGGAGAATGGGAGCAGGGCAAGGTCAAGCAAGGACGCTGAGGGGTGTAGAGGGGAATTAGGGCAGAGTAAGGCAGGATCAGTGTCCCTGCAATGAAATTCCCATCCACATTCCTCTTGGTCCATCCTTGTCCTGACAAGGAACAGCAGCAGGAATCTCCCAGCAAACAAGGCTTGAGCACAAAGGAGCAATCCCATATCCCGAGCACTGCCTGCCTGGAGATTACGGGGCAGGAAAGCACTCTGGCGTTTCTCCCTATTCCCTTTGCTCAGACTTGAACTCGCCTCTCACTTGAAAGAGCTAATTAAGGACGGGAATCAAAGCCTGGGGAAGCAGCTCCTGCAGCCCCGGGTGCGGTGCCGGCTGTAATGCCCATGTCTGTGCCTGCTATCAAAGCCAGCCCCGCGCACATTCCTGCAATGACACTCGGAATAAACCGAGGCAATTTCTTCAGACCATTTGTAGGTCAGACAGACCAGCCTCTTCCCCAATCCTGCCCTTAAATCTTGCAGTGTTTAATCCTTGATCTGCAGCCAGGCCTTAATTTCTCAGTGCAGAGCTGGCTGGAGACCGGAAGGCGAGGGGCTTTGATGGTTAATGACCAGTGCTTCTCAGCCCTGCAAGAAATGAAGCCCTGGCTTCATAAAGTTCCCTGACTAAATCTTGCCCCAGCTCCAGCCCAGGGAAACAAACTTACACCAGCACACACAGAAACTGGCACAAGGCATTGACATCTCTAGGCCCTCTTTTGGTTTGGGCTTGAGCCGAGAGTGCACTTGGGTCTAAGTGATTTCAGCCCTGTGATTTGCACTGTGAAGTAACTACAACAGGCAAATTCCTCCTAAATATTCCAAGGTCCCTTGGTTTAGCTCGTCAGCAAACACAGCACATCTACTGCTACCTTCATCAGCTTGTCCATGAGCAAATTGGGGCATGAACTGGTTAAATTGGGTGGTGTGGTGAGCTGGAGGCAGAGCCAGGACCAGGACAAGACAGTCTCAGTTCCTTGGTCTCTGCTTTAAGGGTTGAGAAGGTTGAAGAAAAGATCTGTTCATACATGAGGAGGGCAAGGTTGGGCGCTCAGGGGCTTCACTTACCGCGCTGCTACAGGGAATGTCCTTGACCTTGAGCCAGGCCAGATCTAACGTCCCCTCTCCCCTGTAGCAGGACTGAAGCCTGTCCTTGATGCGGTCGTTGATGTTTTTCAGGACAAAGATGCAAAGAGCAGACTCATCCAAGGACTTCATCTTCCTTTTCTGCCCCTTGGAGAAGACTGTGAAGAGGATATCATCCTCAGGGCCAACGTTCAGAGACCTGGCCAGGATGGCTCCAGCCTTGGACAAGTAGGCTGCCTGCAGCAATCGATATTCCACCCCGTTCTTCTCACAGCCAATGGGCACCTCCACATAGGAGTTAAAGGCTGTGTCCTCCTTACAAAGCCGCACCAGCTTGGAGGTATAAACCTGCTCCTTTGTGGTGGAGCCGGGTGGGGAGATCATCTCAGGCTGCAGAGTCAGGAAGTAGACAAAGTTCCCGCTGCTGAAGCCGTAGATGTAGTAGATATCGAAGTCGGGGATGATGGTAAAGGTGTCTGAGGGGATCTTGATCATAGAGGCCACAAACTCATCGTGAAAGACATACGCAAACATCCCATCGGCCTCAGAGTTCTTGGTGAGCTTTCTGCTGGAAATGGTGGGGAAATACTCCGGTTTGCCATCCACGGCCGTGGCGATGAATAGCTTGTCATCCATGTTGCTGTAAGAAACAATGACTCCAAAAACAGAGCCACTCTCGTTCACCCCAGAGAGGTAATGCTCCTTCTTGTGGAAGGGCTCTCCGAGCTTGAAGAGGTCATCCAGCCTCAGGAGCTTGCAGATGCCCTGGTACAGACTCCCACAGGCTATCAACCGATTCTCCTTGTAGTCTATGAGGAGCATTTTGTTTATGTTGTTGGTGGGCGTCAAGGGTTCATTGCAGGTTTGGACTATCCTGGGAGGATAACACTTGGGATTATCATCATCAGGACCAGTCTCATGGGTCACCAGGACCTTCAGGTCACTGGAGAGTTTGTAGATCCTGTTGACAGCCCCCAAGTAAATGTGCCCAGTTCTTTCGTCCACCACCAAGTGGTTGAAGTTTCCCTCTGCTTGTTCTCCGGTGAAGGTGATGAAGGGCCTCTTTGGATGGGGTGGCTGCTGTCTGCCAAGAGGTGACACTGTCGTGGACAGCAGGAGGTGAGAAACAAGGCAAGTCCATTTCCACATGGCCGGTGACATGATTAGAGAGGTTTGTATTCCCAAGGCAACGAGGATTAGAAGCTGTAAAACTCTTCAAAACACCAATCCCCCGGCAGATTCTGTCCTACAAGCAAAGAAAAAAGGAAACAAAAGTACATTACTATGGAGTATTCCTTCCTCCTCCCTCCTTCACAACCATGCCATCATCAGAGCGTATTTAATTGCTAATCCTCCCTTTCTCCACTCTGAGCTCTCTACTTAAAACCAGCACAAAGGGAGCCCTCCTGACTGAAAAGATGCTGGGAGAAAAAGCAGAAATCACACAGCAGAGTAATAAATCAGCACCCTTTCCCTCTCCATTACACACACACATGCCCCACGGTGGAGCACAAATATTGACTGGAAGAGCAGAAGGGTAACGGTAAAAACATCAGCCAGCATTGCTGTTTGCACTGCCAGCGCCAGCCCAGCTGTGTATTTGCTATCTGAGACGCCAGAACTGGAGAAGGATTATTATCCTGCTCTTCTGGATGAGGCACTGAAGCCTGGAGAAGGTCAGGGATCTGCCTACAGGGACGGGGCCAGATGGATGCTGAGCTCTCCTGCAGCCCTTGAAGTTTGCCGGGAAGGAGCCAGCTCTGGTGTGACATTAACATCCTTTCAGGGAAACCTCGGTCCAGTTTGAGGAGGATCTCTGTGGCTTCCAGATCAAAGCTGCCTCACGCTGGCCCAGCCTGGAGTAGAGACCCAAGGGCTGTGGTGTGCCAGCTGTCACCACCACCTCTGAAAAGGGCTGGGAGCAAACAGAGCACTGGGTGTCCTCCCTCTCCTGGGCTCTTGCCACAGACCACTCTCCACCCACTTCACACTCTCCACCCACTTCACAGCCGAGGGAACATCACCTAAAAGAGATCCAGCTCTCCTGGGAATCTCAGGTGACTGAGGAGAAAGGGGTTGCTTATCTACCAGCAGTGATAAAGCCTAAAGCACCATGAAGTGGGAAAACTAATGACCCAAGGGCCAGCTTGGTACCTTTCCAAAGAGAGGGAAGAGGATTTCCTTGCACCTTTCAGTCTCTTAAAATCTCCCAGGTTTTAACCATGGTGATGGGAGCAGTATGAGGTTCAAACATTTGGTGGGCACATCACCAAGCCCCATGGAAACACCTCTTCCTACTCAACACATCCATCTGCTCCCTTTTCCTTCGCTTTTTTGGTTGCTTCTGTGCCAAGAACAGCTTTACCTCTTTATGGCCCCACAGAGCATATGGGAGATGGAGTTCTACCAGCTCTAGCCTCACAAGCCAAGCTCCTCAATGAGTGCTGACCACACAAACCTGGCGGCCAGGACCTTCATCCCTCTTTATCATCCAGATCAGAACTTCACAAAGCTGTTCTTGATCTTAAAAAGGACATGAGCCAAACATAGCTCCCCTCCTGCAGTGTCCCATCCCCTCTGTCACAGAGAGACTCTGCTGAAATCAGGGGTGTAGCCAGTGATGACAGCCAGGCTCGCACAAGTAGGAGGCAAGGAAAAAATCCCTGTTTGCAGATCCCAGCAGGGAGGAAGATGTGACAGTGACACAGGTCTGGATGTGCAGCTTTTTCAAATCTGTGCTGCTCTGCTAAGGCCAGAGGAGCTGAAAAATTTACTTCAAAAAATAACGGGGAGAATAAATCCCACATTCTTTTGACCTGTAGGCTGATTAGATCTGATAGTGGAAAGGGTAAGTCTGGGCTTGTAGAGCAGCCACCACTTTTATGCCACCCCAAATATTTCAAAATTCTCGCACAGCAGCCAGAATTTCCAAGCTGTTGTGGGATCACCTTCACCTCCCGCTGCCCTCCCTGCCGCAGCAGCCGCAGGCGTTGGATGGATGACGGACAAAGGTCATCCCACATTTACTTTAGGCGTGTTTACCCTGTTCTGCTTTGCCTCTCTGGTCAAGCAAATATTTAATAAAACCAAGCTTATAGTGCAGAGTTTGCAGGACGGTCTGGCGAGCTCTGCAGGGATAGGCAGGCTGGTCACGTAGGCTGTTAATAACCTTTATTATGATAGATAGAGCAGTGATGGGATGAGCTCTCCCCACACAACCATTCCTCTTTCAAAAGAGCCCATCCTTGAGAGAGCAGCAGAAGAGGGAAGCTGTCCCCGTTTGAGTCCTGTGTTCAGAAACGTCACGTGGTGACCCTGAGCACTGGCTCCCGTCACTGATGAGTTATGATCCACATTTCTAACAGGCACTGGTTTGATCGGGAACTAGGCAGATCTAGGAAGAAATTATTTTTTTCAAGTACTAAAAAGGTATCTATTTTACCCCTACATTTTGCTCTGCAGAGTCAGCAGAGCTGCAGGGCAGGGAAATGGGAACTGCTGCAACCCCATGACTGAAGAGGTACTGAGCAGCCCCTCTCTCCAAGAGCAGCCCTCTGCCCAAAAGTCCTCACAGCACCAGGACACAGCACCTGCAACAATGGGATGAAATCTGCCCATTGAAACAAACAGCCAGCACAAAATGAGAAGAGACAAACTCCAGACATAAATTCTTTGAGGCCCATGCAGGTGAGAACTGGTTTGAGGTCAGGCTATCACTTGTAGAGGAAGGGAACGGTGAGGAGAACCTTGCTAGGTCCCTTCCAACCCAAACAATTCTGTGATTCCTCCAGGCAAAGACAGCAAATTTAATCTGGAAACCAGAGAGTCCCCAGTGAGAAACTCCAGGAAGGCTTTTGTAGAGGCAAGGGCACTTTCCAAAATACTGAACCTCACGGGGGAGGCAGTTCATCTGCAAAGTAAAGAGCATCAGCAGTCTGAGAGCACCAGGAATGCCCAGGAGCAGCCTTTTGGGACAAGGCAGGGAGATCAGGAGCCTGGGGCTATTTTGCCATCTTCCAGCAGCCATCTGAGTGACCCTAGGAGCAGGATTTTCTCTCTGCTTGCTGCTGGCACTCTCTCCTCTCCCATCTGCTTGTGCTGTTCACCCTGTACCCTCTGTCCTGGAGCCCCAATCAGTCCTGGAGCCTCTGAGGGCTGTAATTTATAATTTGGCTTAATTAATAAATAACAGCAGAGGTCAGGGGCAAGGAGGCCTGGATGTTGCAGGGTTTGTACAGTCCCTTAGAGGATGCAGCAAGGAGAAGGGGGTTATGGATGTCTTTTTATTCCCTGTGTCTGGATGGCAGGAATCACAGCAGCTGGTAGGACAATAGTGCAGTGCCATGGACATGCACAGTCTACGAGAGAGTGATTACATTCCAAAAACAAAGCAAATAAACAAAAGGCCACAGCCAGCAAGGGCTGGGCACAGGCTCTGAGCTGGGTATTTCCAAAATAAACCCAAAGTGTCTTTTCCACTGGGGATGTGGGCAGCAGTGATGCCATGAGCCACCACGCAGGGCTCCTGTGTGAGGCCAGATCATCCCTCCACGTGGCTGCTGCCACAGCAGCCTCTCCACCAGCACATTCGAGTTCCCTGGGAAGGTCACAGAGCAAATCCAGCTGTTCCAGACAGGGTTTCATCCATGGTCAGAGGAAGGTCTCAGAGCCAGCACCCACAGGGGGTTTCACAGCACTGTCCTGCCTGTGAAATCCCAGCTTTATGGCTTGCAAATAACACAACCCCCAGAAGATGCCTTGAATTCCCAGAGTTTGGTTTAAGTACTGGTTTTCTCCTGAAGGACAGCAAGTTACGGTGCTACTCCACAGTCTGGGTACTTTTTCACTGATATTGAGCATTTCCAGCAAAGGTTTGAGACCACTGAGTTAAAGGATGCTTAGTTCTGCTCGGGGATCTCCAGGACACGATCCCAAGACTCCAAACCATGAAACTCTGTGGTAAATACATGGGGTCCTGGACAAGAAAAGTTTGGATGTGAAAGAGTCTAAGAGGAATAAACATTCTTTTAACTCTGATTATCAGATGGGAAAGTTAGGGAGTGATGAATACATCCTCAAAATGCAGCAGCGTTCAAGGGGACAAAGTCAAGGATGAGTTATGCCTGAGGAAGTAGGAATAAATCAGGAATAAAGAGGACACAAAGGACTGATCTGTCAATTGAGAGAGAGGGAAGGACTCGGGAGGAAGTGTACAGGGAGAGGGGAAAGAGAGAGCTGGGAGAGCTGGGGTTTGATTGACAATCTCACAAAATCCGTGGTCACGTCCCTGTACTGGAGACTGGGACAAATCCACCCCACTCCAATGACAGCTCCTGAAAGGAACACGGCACTGGGTGAACATGAGACAACAGCATTTCCCTCACACACACACAGCCCTCTGCCATCAAAGGTGTTAGACAGAGCCACGTCACCACGTCCCCTGCCACAGCCACATGTGGCAGCAGGGACACAGCAAGGTCAGCAGGAAGAGCCTGGATACAGAAAGGAGTGGAAGCAATGCCACTCTGGGTCCAGCTCGGAGCAAAAATATATACTAAAGCCTTGAACACAACCAAAATGAGCTGAAAAACAGCTCTGGGAGGGAGGGAAAAGCCAGCACATCCTCATGGACAGTGGGTCTGGCAGCACCCCGGAGTCCCGGTGGATGGACACGGTGAGTTCCCCACCTGCCTGGGAGGAAGCCAAGAGCACCCAGGACTCCTGGGCAGTGCCAGGGTGGTTAATGAAGCCCAGCTAATCAGGCAGCACGCTCCTGTGTTTGCTTTTCCTGCGCTCAGGCTGTTCATTCCCGGGATGCGGGAGGCCGGGCAGAGATGCTGACGAGGCAGACGCCCAGCGCCGGAGCCAGCACAGAGCAATTCAGCACCAAGTGCAGCTACACAATCCCTTTAATGTCATCTAAAGAGTTTTTTTCATGGTTTCCTTTAATAAACCCTGATTACCATGGATAGAAGCTTTTCTTTGGGCGCCAACGTGGCAAGAAAACCCATACAGAGACATTGTCGACAGCTCCCCCGACAAAGACCAGATCCTTTCTCCCTGAATTTACAACCTGTCCAAGCTGAAGGCAAGTCTCACTTTGGGGACATCCCCACACCAGAGCAGCTTTTCTTCGGAGCTCACCAAAAAGAAGAGATCCCAGCACAAGCTGCAGCTTGTCCCGAATAAAGAGATTAATTTCAGGAGCAGTTTGTTTGCACGGGAATTAAGATACAGAGGGACAACACAGCCTTCCCTCGTCACACAGATTATTCCTCTCAGGCACTCAGATGCTGCCCATCACCTTGTTACCTGTGTCTGTGCCAGAAGAGTATTAAATGCTGGGATTAACATATGCCATGAGTGGGACTTTCTTCCTTTTTTTTTCCCTAGCTCTTCCCATGTGATAAAACTGCATGCGGATGTTGTTTCTGCCTGCGTTTCAAACTTGGTTTTCTACCAGCAAAAGCAGGTCAGAGCTGTGTTCCTCTGTGCTTGGAAGGGAGAGCAGAGAGGTTTGTAACGATTTCTCAGCTCCTCCAGGAATTTGCTACAGAGACTCGAGTGAAAGAACACAAATATTCAGTGTCACAGAAACGAGAATGGAGTTTTGAGGTCACGGAAATAACCTACAAATCCAGAGACCGGAGTTAAACTCTTCTTTTCTGGAGCAGACAGGGATGTGAGTCCCCAAGGCTGGGTGTTACGGAATCAGGAACATCCTGAGTTGGAAGAGACACCTTCTAGGACACAGGTAACAGCATTTCCCAGCCTCCTGGAAGTATCCTGAGGATAAGTCTATCAAAATTATTCCTTATCACAGTAACTGGGGAAATGCAGACCCCCCAGACAAACAAACTGTTGTAGCAAGAGCACACAAGGTCACTGGTTTCAAGCAAACCATGTCACAACAGTGCCTGACTTGATCCCACCTTGTATGTGTGAGATCATAGAGGTCCAGAGCACTTAGAAAAGGGGAAATATTGCCAAAAGCCATCCTGTCAGGCTGACTTCTGTCTCAAAGTCTCATTCCTGTCCCCAGCAAAGCCATCACACGCTCCTGGTACCCTGTTCTCCCCAGCACAAGGAGTTTCTCTGCTGTATTTCACTGAGGTGCAGCTCTCATGGGGTTGGCAGTGCCAGGTTGGCCAAAAATTTAAAATTCTATGGAGTATTCCTTTGGCCAGTTTGGGTCAGCTGTGTGCTTTCCCAGTTCCTGGTGCACTTCCAACCCTTTCCCTGCCAGGGCATGAGAAGCTGAAATGTCCTGGAGTTGGTTTAAACACGACTTAGCAACAACTAAAACCATCAGCGCATTATCACCACGATTTTCATGCCAAATCCAAACCATCCCCGCTACAAGGAAGAAAATTAACTTTATCCCAGCGGAAACCAGGACAGCAATTCACTGGGAAGGAGACCCTGATGAGCTCTAGACACGAAGAGGAATAAACACAGCCTCTGCCCCTAAAGGGGTGATGAATATTGAAAAGAAAATGAGCTGGGTTTCATCCCAGCAGGTCTCCCCAGCTCGTGTATCCATTCCAGCATTTTAGGACAGCCTTGAGGAAAAGGCCATTTCCTTCCTCAGAAGCTCAGCTTGTGCTCACACATTCCCTCCAAGGCTTTGGGGGCTCTGAAAAAGCCCAAATGAAATCTCAGTCTGCTGGGTCTGGTTCAGATGGGAGCCCTAAAACAGCAAGGAAGGGTCTGTGACCCCAGCTTTCCCCCCGAGGAAGCTGCTCTGTTTCCTTGCTGGCTGAAGCTGTTCAGCAGGGTTTGTGTTGCTCTGGAGGCCGGTGGGTGGATGTTTCCCCCTGCCTGGCAATTTTGGGAAGATCTGGGAGACAGGAGTCCTCTCCCTCAGGCTGAAGCCTCGCGGTTAGCACTGCGTGTATCCACCGGGAGCCAAATCTCACTGCACTTCAGCTGCCTCCTGAAAGGCTGGCAGGGAGAGCAGCTCTGCATTCCCGGGGACTTTGGGAGCACTGGGGCTCCAGATCTCCACGAGCTAAAACGTGGGACTTGAAGGGAAAAAACAAAACCTTTACACCTTGATCTGCTGCTTGTGGGAGCACTGAGATCTACATTTGGAGGTGGGGAAAGCACTGGCAAAGAAGGCAGGAGAGAATCCCCAGCCTTCAGAGTCTGAGATTTTGTTATGTATTCAAAAGACAGCTGGAGCAGAGTGGTCTGAGGGAAAAAGTAAAAGCAACAGGACTGGGAAAATCAGAGATGATACCAGGATCAGGGAATCCCAGAATGGTTTGGGTTGGAAGGGACCTTAAAAATTGTTCCAATTCCCTTGTCATGGGACCTTCCATAGACCAGGTTGCTCAAGGCCTGGATGGGGAAGAAGGTTTGAAAATAAAGCTTCAGAGGGATGTAGAGCAGTGGATTTGCTGCACGGGCTCAGGCACTCTGCAAACCAGATGGGCATCAGTCCCCAGCGACCAGCACTTGCTGGCTCAGAGCGAATGGGAACTTGTCCCAAATGAAGAGTTCACAAGTGGCCAGGCCAGTGTGATGAATGCAGGGCATAGCCGTGTGCTCCTGGAGAGCCAGGATCCCCCAGGGAAGGACCATCAATCCTGCAACGGCACCAAACCTCGCAGGAAAGAGGCTGGACACACACAGCAGGAGTGGGAGCATAAAGAAAATGCTGTTAGCGGTGCGGTATTGCTGGGAGGGAAGAGTCAGAGGTGTGATAATTTCTCTTCAGTGATGCAGGGTTTGCAGCAGAGGCGAGAACAGAGTCTCTCTTTATGCTTTACTCAGCATAAAATCTCCTCCTTTCATTTATGGCAGGTATCCAGCCCCTTTTGGAGCAGCAGCCACCAGCTATGGATGGGGCCAGGGAAAAGATCTGACACAGCAAATTCTTCATCCTCAGCCTCTCGTGTGAGTGGTTAAAGGGAGCAGATGAGCGAGTCCCATAAAACAGGGATGGCTGGGCCATCCCAAATCCCAGCCAGATCTCCAGTCCAACGCAGCCCTGGGAAGCAGCAGTGCTGACTGGCATTTGCTCTCCCAACCCTAAAAAAAAGCTGCACTTCACTGCAACCATTAGCAGCATTTTGATATCGACTGGAGATTCTGAACAAGAAAGTTTTAGAGACCTCCTTGTTTTATTTGCTCTGCCCTTCCTGACTCTGACCAAACTCCTAAATGCTTCTGGGTGGGTTTTTAGGCACCCTGAACCTCCTGGGCAGACACGTGCTATTCATTCTATCACTCTGCCTTCTTCATGACAGCTCTTCCACCAACTGCTCCCTGTCTTTCAGCCCTCGAGCAGGTCAGATGAGGTCAGGTGAATCTTTTTCCATCTTTCTCTAGCACCAAGGGCAATCAGGTCCCAGTCTGGTAGTTCCAAACTTGCACGTGTCAGCTGAAGTAATCTATTCCTGCTGCCTCCAAGGGCTTGGAAAGAGCTCTTGAAGGGGTGTCAGAAGGCTAAAAAAGTCCATACTTCTGCCCCAAAGCTCTCCAGCCCCAAATTGCAGGCATGAGATTGCTACAGAGCCTGATCTCTTCTTTACAAATAATACAGCACCAAATCAACATTTTTTTTAACTGACACTAATCTCCTGCATGCTTTTCTTGGCTCTCCCTTACAAATACCATAAAAACTGCATTACAACTGTTTATCATTTTTAACCATTCTGGCATAACAGCACTTTTTGAGGAGTTCAGAATGAAGCAGGGCTCAGTGCAGCTGCTGTGTCCAGAGCAAGATGCTCCCTGAGAAGAAACACCCAAGATCAGACCAAACAAGATCTGTCCTCTTCAGAGACTTCCCCTCAGAGCATTTTGGTTAAAAAAACTTCGGTCCCCACTTGGCTTGGATGTTTTGAGCAGGCTGAAGGGCAGCTGAGCTGCCCCTGAGCCAAAAGGCAGACGCAGGGACAGGACTGATGGAGAGCCCCACGTTTGCCCGAGCAGAGACTTCCAGCTGAGACCCAATTTCCAGCCCAGCAGCAGCGCTGGGGAAGGGCTCTCTGTGCTGAGAGCTGTAATGAGGCAGTGTGGACACAAGCCCTGATAAGCTGCAGCTTTGGGAGCATTTCAAGGGAAAAGGAAAAATAAGCAGCAGTCTGACATCCATCCCACCACAGTCCCGTGATGTCCCAATTTGCAGGCGACACAGGAAGACCACAACAGGCAATTTCAGCAGAGAATCAGCAGCAAAACTCAACCTCCCCCCTCTTCCAAAAATAAAAACCTGGACAAACTATTATTAATTTGCTGTTAATTTTCTCTTCCAGTGACTTTGTCACCACAAGCCCAGCTACTGCCAACACATCCAATGGAAAGTTATTCTTAGAGCCCAGCCCGGCTGGTGCTGCAGGATAACTAATCCCAAATCATGCCTGAGAGTCTTGAGCTGCTGCTGAGCTGGACAGGACACCTAAGGCCAGGATCAGAGGCAGGCAGGAGACAGAAGAGCGCTCACATGGGCGAGAAGATAATCACATGCTCTGTTTGTTAACGAGCAGATTAGAGGGGAGCTGCTGTACACACACACACAGAGGCTGTGTTTGCAGGGAGAAACACGGCTCCATCCTGTACAGACACGTTTATTTTTGCACCAAAATGATGCAATTCCTGTGCAGGGCGCTGTGTGCATGCATAATTCCAGTGAGCATTAGCAGCAACACCTACAGCTCAGGTTGTCTGACATGTTCTGTGCCAAGGCTCACTTTTAAGGTCCTCATTACTTTGACAGACCTGAACCACTCAGGGGACAATTTCCTGAGCTCGGTGTCTGCCTCAGGCTACCAACGCCGTGGAAAGTTGCATTCAGAATGACTTGGGCAATGCTGAGAACTAAATTAGGGGAAAAGTTTTTGCAAGTTACTGATTTTTACTTTTTTTTCCCTACATTTGACCTCGGTTACATTCTTCCTGCTGCCTCGCCGGAAAGGTGGCACGCTTTGGAGCAGGGAGGAAAAATGGAGATGCTCCTTCCCTTGTGGCCATGGCTAAAAGTCTGTCTAAATTTGACCAAGCTGAGCATGTGATAGCACAAATATTGCAAGGAAAAGTTTTGCTTTTTCCACTGCTCCTAGGATGGATCAGACAACACTTGGGATAACACAGAAGGAGCAGGATATGTTCCTGACGAGCAACCTGGGCTACTGGAAGGTGTCCCTGCCCAAAATGATCTTTAAGGTCCTTTCAACCCAAACCAATCTGTGATTTTATGACTTGTCCAAGGTCACACAGAGCCAGCAAAGCAGAGACAGAGCTCCATCCCATATTTAACTCCCAGCTCAGTGCCACAGCAACAACTATTTTGCAGAGCCACGCATGCAGCACCAAGGGAACCTCCTTCACTGCTGCTTTTCTCTATTCTCATCTCCTTTGGTGCAGTTTGGAGGGACACACACCCAAATGTCCCCACAGGGATAAATTCCCCTCAGTCCTAAACCCATCCCCTGCTCCAGCACTTTGCCAGCATCAGCAGAATTGGTGTGTTACACACCCGAGTGTCGGCGGTGGGGCGACTTTAAATAGTTCAGTGGTCACCCTGCTCAGCTGTGGGACGCAGGGATGCATCCAGGGTGTCCTGAAATGATACAGCAGAGTCCTGCTGCTGGCACCCAGCCTGGGAGGCCGGGGGGAGGAAGGGAGGAGGTGTCTGCCCCTGCTGCTCTGCTGCTAAAGCAGCCTGGAGAGGAGACACTGCCAGGCTGCCATCAGCAGTGGCCCTTTGTGGGCAGCTTGCTGCTGCTGCAAAACACACCTGCAAAAGGCAAAATCTCCGCTTTTCCTTCCATAAATATCTCCCCTGGTCCACTCAGACACAGAGGGGAGCTGCAGGTGCCCTGCACTTCGTGGACCTGACCCTTCATCTGCACGAATCATGCCTGGTGCCATCCACAGCTCCACAGATCACCCCGGAGCAGCCACAGGGAGGGTGATGCAATTGTTTGAGCTGTTTGCACAGCCTCATAATTGCAGGTCCATCACCACAAAGTGTTAGCTGTGGTAGGACAGGTGTTACACAGGAACCTGGCAGCAGAAGGGAGCACGTGAGCTGGGCAGCCTGCAAAGGACACTTCAGTTTGCAGTAAGAGGTTTGAGATCTGGGTTGTGCTACCCAGAAGAAAGTTATTTGTTTGCCAAGCCAGCTGCAAGCAAAACTCTTAATTTAATCCAGATCCAAGCACCATCTGCTTTGTTCATCTCTGCTCACAGGGGATGGAGGCACCTGTGGCTGAGACAAGAGGTGTTTCTAACGTGGGGGGCGTGCAAAGGTCACCTCTGTTCATAAAACGCTGCTCAGAGGAAATGGAGGCCTTGATAACACAGGTTTTAAGACCTGATGAAACACCATTAAGCAGATACCCAGGTGCTAAAAAAGACCCACAAGCACTGTACCAATGAGCACTCCGGCCCCTAGGCCTCACCTGCCGCCGCCTCCAGCTCTCCACTCTTCCCTCTCTCCAAAACAAGACCTGCTGCTCCCTTCCCTCACCTCACAGCACCCCACAGCTGCACTTGGAATGCCACACAAGCCTCAAATACTGGGAAAAGCTGTAAACCTGTGCCCGTGCCCCTCTGCCCTTGGGGATGCAGTCACGGCTGTTGGGACATGAGGCAGGAGCATCCTCCCTGCTCCTGGAGAGCATCACCTGTGCTCCACTTCCCAGGGGCCTCTGGTGAAGGGCTGGAGGACACAGGGCCTTGTCCTGGCTCCTGTGTGGCTGGGATGTATCCTGGGTTTGGCTGCAGGTGGATTTTAATGACATGAGGCATCCCTCAAACAAGAGGCTGGGCTGAATTTTGCCCTTGACTCAAGAGTTAGAGCCTGGAATGTTTTATCTTGGGCTAGAGGAAAAAAGGCAGAGGGAAAGAGGGAGGGAGATGAAGTTTGGGTTGTTAGTGGTGCCATTAGGCTGAAAACAGCAGTGTTCTGTACTGAGTGCTGTTGTGTTTTTAGGACAGACCTGGGGAGTGCATCCAGAGGCCGTTTCTGGGCTTATTTATATTTTTACCTTAGCAGAGCAAAAATATAGCCGTAAACAGAAACAAAAGAGGGATTTTTGACAAAAAAAAAAAAAAAATAGAGACAGGACAAGGCAGAATGGCTTTAAATTGAAAGAGGGTAGGTTTAGATTGGATATTTGGAAGAAATTCTTCTCTGGGAGGGTGGTGAGGCCCTGGCACAGGGTGCCCAGAGAAGCTGTGGTTGCCCCTGGATCCCTGGAAGTGCCCAAGGCCAGGCTGGATGGATCTTGGAGCACCCTGGGCTAATAAAAGTTGTCCCTGAAGGAGGCTGGAATTAGAATTTTAAGATCCCTCCCAATCCAAACCATTCTCTGAAAAAGCAGCAAAGTCCACAGAGCAACTCCCAGGCCAGACTGACCCTTGCCGGGTCAGAGTCAGCAAACACCCTGAGGAGCACAGGAGCAAAGCCCTGCAGCCAATCCATGGTCATGGCTCAGCACCCCAAACCCCGACCTGTCCTCTGTCTCTGCAGTGAGCAGGAAATCCCCGGCAGGAGGGAGCCCACAGCTCCCAGCTGCGCTCCTGAGATAAAAACCGCGGCGGCGTGCGCAGGTGTAAAATCGCGGTCGCAATCCGGTGGGTTATTAATAACAAGATATTTCTCCTCTGGGGCCATCTGCAGCCCACACACCCCCACAAATCCGGCACTTTCCTCTTCCAGTTACAGCAGTCAGGGCAGATAATTCCCTTTTCTCCTCTGCCTTCAAGCCAGGGACGAAGGTAGAGCTCAACAGGCAGTTTCCTGCTCCAGACCATGCAGACAAACATTGTGCCAAGCCCCACAAACTTAGAATTTACCTTTTTTTTCTACCAAGGTGCCAGAAATAATACAAATAAACTCTTCTTCTCTCCCCTGGCTTTGTATCTACAGCTCCCACATGTCACTACCAGCAGGGCTTTAAAACTAAAACAGACTGGGCCTACGTGGCTGGAATTTATTCTGGAAATTTATCTCTTCTTGCTGAAAGCTCTGTGTTTGCTTGATCTTCCTGCCTTCCAAGTCCTACAAGTGCCACATGTTGCACAGCTGGATTCCTGACAGAGAAAGAAAACAGGAGGGAAGAGAGAACAGATATTTTATATATTTATATATATATACATGAATGCAATGGCCTAAGTTTTCAAAAGTCACCTGTGAACTTCAGCAAAGTGGCTTCAGGTATTTCCAAGGGACCTGTGCACAGGAGAGACAGAGCTCTCGAGCTTCCAAAAATCTGCTCTCCTCCGGTAGAGGCAGAAGGAAAAGGAAATGGGGCTCCAAAGGACTTGCTGCTCTGAAGGTGCTCAAGACCAGCCCTTGCAGGAAAGGATTTACAGCAAAAGCTGTGCCAGGGAAGGCTGGAGATAAGGCAGCCAGGAGGAAGAAGGACAGATCCGTGTGGCACTGAGGGAAATGAGGAGAATTTTTAATTCTCAGACTTGCTGGGGTCTACTAAAATAATAATGTGTTTTCCCAGCTCCAGGAGAATTTGTTCAGCAGCTGTAACAGGGGAATATCCCTGCTCCCCCAAAGACAGGGGCAGCAACATCCACTTCCAGTGTGACAAGCCAAGGATAAAGCATGGGAAGCCGAGGGGAAGAAATCCTACTCACCTTGAGCAGTATTTAAAAAAAAAAAAAAACACAGCAAAGGAGAAAATGAAGAAAATGTTATTTCCTCTGAAATGGAGTATTGCACTCTGTAACGGGGAGGGTCGGGGGGGAGAATCAAACCCAAAGTGAGCCAGAGATTCAGTTCATAAACACAGGAGAAGGTCAGCTTCCTCCTCACCAATAACTCAGTCCCAGAGGAACCCAGCCTGGCATTTGAGACAGGGCAGATATTTGATTCCTTCCTCTGCGTGGGGAGCCTGACACACACACATCCTCCATCCCCTGTCCCCCTTCCCCAGCACGTCCCAGCCTTGCCACGGGCTGGGTTGGGCCCCTCCTGCAGCCACCCTGCCTCAGCAGCAGCAGCAGGAACAGGTTTAAAATCCGCTCCCTGAGCTGAGGAAGGGATTATTTTTTTTCCTGTGTTTGAGAAGAGGCTGTGGCTGTAAAACCTTCTGCCTGAGCCCAGCAACAGCGAGACCTTGGGAGAGGCTAATTATGGGTGGCGAAGGAAGTCACCCACGGGCAGAGAGCAGTGGAGGAGAGACAGGAGAGCACAGCCCTGCACCTGGAGACCTTTCTGCTTGCTGTAAAACAGAGCTGATCGTGCTGCCTGCGTTCCCAGGGAAGGAGAAGCAAGGCAGGAGAGAAGGAAACGGCCAAGCGGAACCAAGAGGCAAATCACCGAGTGAAAAGGCTTCAAGCATCTCGCTGTCACTTCTCCATACCCTTGTGCAGGGATGGGGAAGCCTCAGAATTATCCTCCCACACAGAAATACCCAGAAGGAGGGCAGGCAGAGCAGGGAGGCAGAGCAGGGAAGCAGCCTGTGTGGCCAGCAAGGCTGTTAGTGGGGGAAATGTGGCTCAAAGCACCCCCTGAATCGAGCAGAAGGAGGCACGGAGACGTCTGCACGTGTCCATGCACAGCCAAGGACTGGAAAGCAGATTGTCATGGAGCTCCAATCTGCTTGGGATCTCCTCCAGGCTCGTGGCACCTTGTGCTGCCCCACTTGAGTGCTCGTGGCCAGGGTCCAGCTGAGCCACTGGGACGGATGAGAATTGCTGCACAATCATCCCCTGCCCCTGAGAGCCCCTCAGAGACCCCTTTGCCATCTCCAGGGCCTGGACCAGCACCTTCTGAAAAGCACTAAAGCAGCCAAGCTCAGCTGGAGCCACATTCCCAGACACAAAGGTTTGTCCGAGATTGCTCTATTTGTTCCCAGTTCTGTGCTGGAGGAAAACCTCAAACTCTTTTCTTTCTTCCCTCTCCTCCTTACAAGCTGGAAAACATCCCTCTCCCACCAGGATGACCAAGGGATGCCAGAGGAAAAAGGAAAACTGGGAGTTTTTGCCTGAATCCCTCCTAACTCCAGCTATTGCAGCAAGGCTGCTCTTCCTTCTCCGAAAATCTGGACCTGCAAAACCTTTCCTGAACTGTGAGGGAGAATTGGCAGTGATCTGTGAGAAGTGCAGGGTGAACAGATTGGCATTTGGGAAGCATGTGTAGTTTGCATTTGTGTGTAGCAATGTGCATATAAATGTGTATTTTTATGTATATGTATAAAACATACACACACACACACACATGTCTCCCTATATATATGGATGCATGCAGTTGTATCTAGGGAAAAAGGCATCACAACTTCCACCAGAAGATAATGAGAGAGCTGGGAACGTGCAGGCAGCACGATGCCACTCCAATCTCCTCCTTACACTGCAGGACAATCAAGACTTCTTCTCTGAAATGAATGCAGAAAAGGGCCCAAACAGCTGGGGAAAGGGTGATGCTTGTGAGAAATCGGCTTTTTTTTTTTTTTGTGGCTCATGCATTGCAAAGTGTGTGGTGTGTGTGATGAGTCAAAGTCTGAGGGCTGCCTTGTGTCAGCCATTGACTGTGCCAATGACAGCAGCTCCCGGCAGCCTTTAATAACACCACTTACAGGCTCTGGAGCAGGGGGAGGCAGCAAAGGGGGAAGGAGAGAGCTTCCCTCGCAGGCTGGTGCACAAAGCATCCCCGAGCTCACCAAAATGTGTCGCAAGAACCCGTTGATGGCTCCATAATTGCAGCCCACGCTGCAATGTGTTGTTCTGAGAGGCAGCAGAGAGCACAGCCAGGAGAGCAACTTTGGGTACGCCAGGGTAAAACGTGGCCAGGAGGACATGGGGACATGCTGGGCGCAGTAGGGATGGAGCAGGTGGTGGTTTAGGAGCTCATCCCAATCCCATTTCCCAGTGCAGCAAGGTATCTCCGTGTGTTCACGCCCAGGTTTGTACTGGGAAGTAACCAGGAGACAAGAAATTCCAGGCAGGATAGGTGAAACGGGGAGAAATATGTACAGGAGACTCCTGGAATATGCAGGTCCTGCTGCCTGCCTGTGCCTTGGTTCTCCAGTATGAAGGGGGGAAATAAGTCCCTGCCAGGTCTGGTGGATGCTGGGAAGCTCCTGGAAGGCTCCTGCTGAAGGTGCTAAAATTCCTCAGCTCAGTCCAGATTTGGAAAGCTTCGGGAAGAGCTTGGGGAGCGCGTCGTGTTCTGATAATTTACTTCTCCAAGCTAAGGAGAGACCTACTTCACACACCGCCTCCTGGAGAGGCGGAAAAATCAGGCATGTAAAATAAGAAGGAAATGGAAATCGACTTGATAGCTCCTTCCCCTTCCTAATGGGGAATACTTACCTAATTAGGCCCGCTTGCCGTTTCCTCTCCTTGCTTTCTTTGAGACATTATGCAGAGAGGAATTTGTCCTAAAAGTTGTTGCTTTCATTTGGAGGCATCCCCTTGAGCTGTGTGCCTTGCTGAGGCAGGCAAGGGCAGCAACTCCATCATAAAGGAGGGAAAAAATCCCTCCTGAGTGGCTCTGAGGGGTGCTGGTTTAAGCACCCAGCTCCTGCTGCACCCGCCTCACCTCCCCTCTCCATCCCTTACCCAGGCAGAGGGTGCAGCTCCAAGGTGCCTCCTGCCCTTGCCTGGCCCAGGTGAGCAGCTCCTGGTCTCTGGGAGTGACCTTGGAGACCAGGAAAGAAAAGCCAGAGGATGCAAAGATGGCCAAAACGACTCTGCCCTCAGTGGGCTTTTGGAGACAAATCTGAGAGTGAGTGGTCTCGGGGCTGGTGGGGTCCACAGGGACTCACCAAACCAATCCCAAATCCATCCCACCCCTTGAATGACCTCTCCAAACCACATATCCAAGCAGCTGGTGCAGCTCAGAGTGGAGAAAAAGGGGTGGTAGAAGCAAAACCCAAACCCTCCAGACCCACGTGGACATGGGTGACCCAACCAGGACACAGCAAGTTCTCCTTTCCCACAGCCAGCTCAGCTCCCCTCTTTTAGGAGAGGCCCCACTCTGGTGGTCTCCCCCCACCAGGAGAAGGGGTTGACACATGCAGGGGGTGCAGGAGCATCTCCCACCCCACAGGATGGTCCCAATCATCACTGCAACAGAAACAGGCGGGATGTGACCCTACACTAGGGGCTACAGGGGTCTCTGGCACAGTGAGGGGTCAGCGTTCACCCCTAGACCCCTACACTGGACCCCTTTTTTCATCCCTCCATCTCCATCCTACACTTTCCAGGAAGGCCCCCCATCCCCCTCAGCCCTGCTCCTGCACCCCGGGAGTTTTTTTCTCTTCCCTGCAGGGAGCAGAGCTTCCAAGAAGGAAAATGCAAAGCCCAAAGGGAATGACTTCAAGCAATGAGACAGGCTCTGCGAAGGAAGGTGTTTCATTCCTGCCCGAGGGGGTGCTTTAAAGAACCTCCTTTTGTTCCCTCAAAGGCTGCCGAGGGTGGAGACCTGGAGGAATCCAGCGAAGTCACTCTGCAAGCAGCAGCAGAGATTTCCCCGCGCCCAAGTCTCACCATACCCAGCATCCTGCACTGGTCCAGCCATTCCTGCATCCCTCCCCACCCCATCGCCCAGGGGAGCACCTGCAGCTGAGCCCAGCCCTGCGCCTGCAGCACCTGTGCAGGGTGTGAGAGGAGGGGCTGAGCCACCCCCTGCAGCTGCTCCAGCCAGCCCTGAAATTTCACCTCCCAGTCGTTAATTCTGCATCCAGAAAAGCTGGGTTGCTTTCCTTTTTTCTTTCCTTTTCCCTTTGTTTTTTGCTTTTTTTTTTTCCCCACTAGGCAATTTCCAGGGAACAAGAAAGAACTGCACAGCTAATCCCTGCTGGAAGCACAGCCAACCCCTCCCCTGCCCCAGCCAGAGAGGGAAAGCAGCCCCATTCCTCTCCCGGTGCCCCTGGACATCCCTCCACCCTCCTGTCCCCACCGAGCCACCCCTCTGCAGCCACTGCAGCATCCTCAGGGCTGCCAGGGTGTGAAGGACAGCAGGAGGGAAGGAGGGAGGTTTCCTTGCTGAGCCACCTCTGCAGCACTGCCAGCTTCCAGGGGAAGCTGTGAATCCAGTGGCTGCAGGCAGGAGACCCCTTTGCATCCCTCCTGCACCTCCTGAGCATTCCCAAAACCAATGGATGTGCTGGATAAATGGGGACCAGGAAAGCTGCAGCTCCCAGCCAGTGCATTGCTCAGCACCCAGCCTGCAGGACACCTGCTCCCTCCCCCTGCACCCATTCCTGGGGAGCAAGACCCCCCCAAAGCAGGATCTATCCCACCCATGGCAACTGGAAAGGGATGGTGAGGGCAGGCAGAGAGCTGCCCTGAGCAGGGCTTGCTCTGCCTGGCCTCTTGCAGCCCTGGAGGGGTGCCCAGCTCCAGGGGGGCTCAGCAGAGCAGGACTCCAGGCTGGGAGCATTGGAGGAGCTCCCCTCCCTCCCAGGCTGGGCTTGCAGACAGGGAGGGAGCCCAGCAAACAGCGAGGAGCAGCAGAGGCAGAGACAGGAGAAGGTTTTTGCCAGGCAATCCCTACGAGGTGCTGCGAGTGCAGCGGTTGTGCCGGATGAGCAGACGTTGTCACAGGACCCTTGGCCCCCCAAAAGTGACAGCAATCACCAGTTTGGAAATAACTGAGCTCATTAGAACGAGAGCTTCGCTTAAATCCCCCTCCAAAGGAGGGCTCTGACGAAGGAAGGGACCTGTGACAGGAACATACTGGGGGGATTTGTTTAACCAGATCAGCCCGCTGGGCCAGCACAGCACGGTTCCCTGCCTCCAGCGTGGATAAAGCCTGGATTCCCGGGAAGCTTTACCCCCCCATCCCACATGGACAGGGTGGGCAGTGTCCCACAGCCGGCATCGGGGTCTTCTGGGCACAACCCCGCTTTTAAGGGATGAAAAGAAGCACCTTTCAATAATAAATAATAATGCTAACTATGTGTTTCTATAGCAACTCATCACCATAGCAGCTCGGCGCAGGAGGGGAACTCAGAGCTCATCCCGCCGTCTTCAGGGTGAGGAGGCAACTGCCCTCCCAGAGGTGGCTTCAGTGGTGGCAGAGATGGGACTTAAAGCACAATGTCACCCTCCAGGTTGTCCCTGAGCACTGCCCTCCCTGGAGAAGCTGTTGGGATGATCTGGAGAGGAGCAGTCAGGGTGATGGGGGTATGAAGTCTTGAGAGCACCAGGTATCAAGGTCATTGCAACCTCCCAAATCAGTCCTGGGATCCAAGGAGGGATGGGGGTATGAGGTCTCAAAAGCACTCGGTACTGAGGTCATTGCAAGCCCCCAAATCAGTCCTGGGATCCAGGGTGGCTGGAGGCAAAGGAGGCTGTGACAGGGGACAGCCCGACTGTCCAGCCAGGAGGACACAGTGAAGGGGAGAGTGCAAAAGGTTCAAAAGGTTCCTCCAAAAAGAGGAAATGCCCAAAATTATCCATGCAAATACCAACCCCCGAACTCTGACACGTCTCAGGAGAACAGCTTACAAACTCCACGTGTTGCTCTGCTTTTAGCAAGACACAGAAATTCCCACCAAAACCCTGACAGATAAAAGGAGTTTCCCAAAACAGCCCAAAAACTCACTTTTCCTAAGGCGCACATGCCCACCCTAATTTGGGTGTGGGGTTTGGGTGGGGTTTTTTTCCCCCCCTAGATCATCCATTGAAGAAAAATCCAAGCCTTTGATTAGCTCCACAATAGGTGTGGTCCCAGCTCACCTCCTCTCCCTGGCAGGGCTGTGGTGGCAGAGCCTTTGCCTTCAGCATGGAACAGCACCTCTGAGAGCCTCTTCCCAGCCAGCAGAAGAAGGTGACACTGCCCAGGGGTGGGACAGTGGCCATTAGTGACCATTATCCATGGACATCATGCTGTTCCTCAGGCTGGTGAGTAAGTTCCCAACCAGACCCCCCCGGTTTTACTCACTTTACAAAGTAAAGTGAGTCATTTTTAAAGGTCATTAGAGAAAAAGAAGAATCAGGTGATGGCTGAAGGGACAGTCACTTCTAGGAGACCACCCCCACTTGACAAATGGGGAAACAAGAAGCCAAGGAAGCCACTCAGGGCCATGGGACAGCTCTCCATCAAATCCGAGTCTCCCTTTGGCAGCCCAGGCTAAGTTTCCCTAAAGTAAAATGAAGCTGTGCAGCACACCAAGCACTTGCTATTCCATCAATAGGCAATTGTAACAGGATACACCTCCTTAGTCTCTAAATGAGTTTTCTTTCCAGCACTACATTATAGACAAATCCCCTGTCACAAAAAACAAATAAATCCCTTTTCACAATCAAATATGCTCTAACCAAGTCAAACAGGGCCACGCGCACGTGCAGCGAATCCGCAAAGCTTCTCCCGACTTCCCGGTGTGTCCATCCCCGCTTCGGGTGGGGAAAGAGGTGAAAAGGAAAGGGAAGGAAGAACATTTAGCAGGAGAAACAAAGTGGCAATTTCCCAGCTCAGCTGGGAATCAATAAGTGGGGTCCTCGTGGTTCCTGTTCCACGGGCTGAGCTCTCGCCGCCGAACCCAGACCGACGCAACACCAGCGCCTGGCTTACGAGTGCTTCATCCCGGCAAGATATTTTTAATTTAAACCTTGTCACAGCTGAGGACGAAGCCATCCAGGCTGTGATTTACTGCTAATTCATCCCTCTGATCCCTAGAACTCTAAACTCAAGTCACCAAAGAGTGGAACGCCCAGACACTCCCCGGTGAGGCTCAGCACGAATGAGCGTCCGGGGGCTGCTGGCGGCAAGTTCGAGTTCCTCATTCAGAAAAAACAACAACTATGTAAATATCAACCATCTGCAGGCGGTCCCCAGCCCAGCATCACCTCACTATTTCCCAGGAAAACACACCTGGGAACAAAACACCTCCACCAGCGTCACCTTTCCTCCCTCGTGGAGCGTTTTAAGCTCCAGGAGAAATAACACGGAGGTCGTGGAGCCTCCTTTCACAAACATTTACGTGCATTTGGCTGCGAGGGTTCACCCAGGATCAAGATTTATCCCTCTGGCTCTTGCAGGAGAGCAGGGGAGGGGGAAGTGTGTGGGTATAGATCATGCAAATGCCTGTAATGGAAACCTAGCCTGTATTATCTGCATTAGAGCCACGCATTCGTCCTGTCAAAAGGACAAGGCAAATTCAAGTGCCAGTCAAATCCCATAAATTTATTGCCAGTGGTTGGGTGGGAAAGCCCCAGCAGCTCAGTGTATGGATAATAGAGGTGGAAAGAAACTCAGAAATCAGGCATGAAAACCAGGAGAGTCGGAGGTGCAGCGTCTCCCTTTTGGGTCACAAGTGCAAGTCCAGGCACACTTAACAGGACTTTTTATTTATCCCTACACAAAACAAGGCTGGGAATCTCCGCCACTTGACTTTTGGCTCTGGACTTCTGTTTCACTGCATGAAGCATTTGAAAAACAGTTTTTAGGGGGGAAAACTCAGCAGCAAAGCCTGGAGTATGAGCAAGTCACAGAGTCTGCAAATGACCTCTCTCTCTCTCTCTAGGGATTCCTCTCCAGATGAGGTCAAAGCCACCTGCTGAGAGGTAACATAGTGGGATGGGGATTCCACCTGGTCACTGCTTTCCCTCGGGTCTTCAGGCTCTGAGAAGTTGGTGTCTCCTACAAACATTAGCATTTGAGGTAGGAGCAACTGGGAATATCACATTTAAGAAAAAAGTTGGTTTCCTCCGTGGCTCCAGGAATCGCCTTGGGAGGGAGCATGTCCCCAGCAGGGCTCACATCAGCTGGAGCTGAAGGGCTACAGGTGTCAAAAATGAAGTGGCCATTGGGTTTTTGGGCTTAGAAACCCCAAGGTGCCTGTTCAAGGCCTTCAGAGCATCTCTAAGGGCTCACAGAGGGGTTTTAACCAAGGAAAGGATTGAGGGCAGGTGCCACACAACACTGGGTCCTGTGGCAGGGCACACAGTGTTGGCACCTCTTGCCTGGGCGGCTGCTCAGCCCCTTACAAGGTGCAACCACTCAAGGATGAGGCAAACTTACAGAGCTCATGCACCAAAAGAGAACCAGAAATCCCAGACTGTTATTTGGGATGAGTCAAAAAAGCCCCAGGGGAGAATGCCAGATACAGAAATTCACCACACTGTGGCTGTAGGGATCTCAGCACTTCATTTTTGCAGTGATCTCTCCATTCCCAAAGGTGATTAAAAGCATTTTGTATCAAATTTTAAAGGCACTGGGACCGAGGTCCATGAGACCACAGCTGTCCCCAGGCCAATGCACAAACCCAAAATGTTTGGTTGTCCCTGCCCATGGCAAGGGGTTGGAACTAGATGATCTTTAAGGTCCTTCCCAACCCAAACTGTTCTCTAATTCCACAATTCTATGATGCTTTCTCAGCTCAAAGCACCCATTTGCCATTTTAACTGGAAAAAATTCAATCCTGAAAATGTCCTGCTCTGTCCAAGGGCTGCTCCTGGCTGTTGAAGCACAGCCTCAAGGGCAGGGCACCACTCCCTGCTCTCATCACCGAGTCCCTCTTGGGGCTTTGCATTTCAGGCAGGTGTGGGAGAATTCCCATCAATAAATGTGGACCGAGCTTTTCACCTCTCCGTGCCTCAGTTTCCCAACCCACACCACGGGAATGGAGTAGATGGTTATGTTTTAAAACCCCGTGCCTCAGTTTCCCAACCCACACCACGGGCATGGAGTAAATGGTTATATTTTAAAACCCTTCAGAGTCTGAGCGAAAAACACGTGGGCGGCGCTACGCAATTTTTTCTTTTTTTCTTTTTTCTTTTTTTTTCCTTTTTCTTTTTTTTTCCTTGTTTCTTTTTGTCACAGGCTCCTTGAGAGCTCAAAGCTGAGGGATATAAAGCACTTTTCACAGGAAGACAGTCACGCAGGGAAGCACGCTCATCACTGATGCCCTGCAGAAAGGCAGCGGGCTGCCCAGACTCTCTGCACAGACGGGAAGTCTCGTTGCCTTGGGCGCCTGGAGCGCTGCTGTCCCTTCACTGAGTCTTGCAAGCCAGAAGGAAGGAGTAAGAAAGAGCCCTCTGAAGCCTTTCAGAGAGCCAGAAAGGTTCCCCAGATGCTTTTTGTTAGAGCATCAGGCAGCTTGAGGGCTTTGCTGGGGGGAACAGTCACAAGCCAAAACGCATCCCGGGGTGGGGAGGGGGATTCATGGGCAGGACAGGAGACTTTGGAGTCTCAGCTATGTGGGACCTCACTTTAGAGGGGTTTTGTGAAGAATAAATCCAGAGGAGCCAAGTGATTCCCAGGACTCCATGCCATCCTGCTCAAAGACACAAGTGGGCAGCGCCAAGCCCCAAACCCTGGCACCGCCAACTCCAAAATTCAGCAGCCCCACCTCTAACACCCTCCCCAAGTCAGATCCCAGCGTGGAGCACGAGCCCACAGTGCCAGCATCCTTCTCTGCTTTGCAGGAAGCTTCTCAGAGCTCCCTTCCAAACACGGAATTGTTTCCCACACGATGTTAACCCTCAGCACACCCCGAGCATCGCAAGACCTTGCCAAGCTCTTCCCACGAATCCAACCCCGGCACGGGCAGAGGGAGCTTGGTTTTACTGCAACCGCTCGGCATCGAGGGCATCGGGAGGCAGAGACAAAGCGATTCAGTAAAAGGAAAAAAGATGCAGCACAAAAGGAGCGCCGGCATCCCTCCTCCTCTCCTCAGCCTGCCAAAGTAGAGGAATCGACACGAAACCGGCTCCGGCAACCCAGTGCCCCCGGGATGGGGCTGCCAGAGACGGCTCCTGCCTTCCCGGCAGCGCAGCTCAGCCGCTCTCCCACATCCACAGGCTGCCGAGCGCCAGGCTCGCTGCGGTGCAGGGAGGGATGCCGGCAGGTGAATCCGTGAGGAAAAGCTCAAATGTTGCCTCTCCCTGCGGAGAAGTTGAGCATCTCCCTTTGGGTTCGCAGCATCCCTCCCCAGCCGGGCTGCGCGCTGAGCGCCGCGAGCACCAGCGCTCGGTGCCTGCAAGGCAGTTACGGTCATCAGCAAACGCTTCCCCGCAGCACCGCGATTGATCGCCAGCCCGGATCCTAAAACACCCGTCTCGGACATAAACAACACTTAGGTCATGCGGCTGTCATTTATTTGGCGTGGTATCGATACCGCCGAGCGCCACACACGGGAGATGGGACAGAGAGAAAAAGCCTTGGACTGGTCCTTTCGGCAAGGAGACACCCCCGCGGAGGGTGGGTCTGGGCAGGGGAGGGAAGAAAATCCCAGGTTTTCGTGCCGGGGCTGGGGTTGCGTGTTGGAACCTGGCTGCACACGCGGAGCAGACACACATCTGTTGCACCGCTTGAAGCCCGGCTCCAGCGAAGGATCCCCCACACAAACAAACAAACAAACAAACACGCACTTCCCCGCAAATCAACCGCAAACAAAACGCTGCTCGCATCCCCCGGACCTCCAGCCAGTGACTTAGGCGGGGGGGGGAAGCACCTAATCCCACACTGGGAGGCACACGCCGTAATTAAAATCACAGAGATGGCAAAGCCGGTGCCCCCCGTGCCCCCCCGGTCCTGCCCGCTCGCGGATCTCACCGGCTTCGACGAACAAGACCCGGGTGAAACAGAGGGCGGGTAAAGAAAATAAGTTAGCGCGCTTTACGCCATTCAAAATATTTGTGCAGGACTGGTGCACGCTCGAGATAAGTCCCTAGAAGGCTGCGAGCACTCGCATCGGCTGCAAAAATCCCCTGGCAGCATCATTGTTCCCGCGGAACGAGAGCATCCCCCGGCAGTCGCGGGGGTCCCGGTCCAAACCTCCCCTCTGCACCACTCACCCCCACGATTTGGGAAGCATCACATCCCCCTCGCTTTTCCCAAAACCTCTCATCCCAAGCATCGCATCCCGGCAGCGGAGGGAAGCCATGGACAATCAGGTGCGTTTCCAGCGAGCTCTCCGGCACGGCTGCCCGGCGGCAGGGCTGGGAAGCAGCGCGGGGTGTGGAAGTTTTGCGGGAGAGGCGCGGAGCCACACGCTTTCCACCGGGTCCTTCCCACCAGGGCGAGTCCTGCGGGTCCTACCCCCACATCCAGCACCGCAAACGCCGCATCCCTTCCCGGCACGGGGAGCAGATGGAGCCCCGGGAGGAGGATTTCCTCCGGGCTGGGGATGGAGCAGCCACATGCAGCCGCTACAAACCCGACCAGCCCTGCTGGGGCTGAGCAAGTGCGTTTGTTTATCTGGGAGGAACTCATCTGCTGCCGGAGTATCAGATTTCCACCAAAACAATGTGCGGCTCGGTGTTTAGATCACTTCTCGCCGTCTACATAATTTAAGGGCATATGTCTGATAAACGCGGAGCATCAAGACGCAGGTTTCGGTTGCAGCACACACATGCACCGAGGGGAAGGAGGGAGGTTTAGCAACGCTGACCCCGCAGCCGGGATTTGGGCAGGAAAACTCTCCAGCACCTTGCAGGAAGGGAAGCGACGGGGGTCTGCCCTTCCCTCTTAGGTGTTCGCCACCGGGGGTGGCCCCTGTCCCCATCCATCGGTCACCCGGGAGGTGTTATCCTCCCCGGGAATAGGGCTCTGCCTCCAGCCCCGTCCAGCTGCAACCTCACCGGGAGCAGGAAAAGTTTGCAAATGCCTCCAGCCCCTCGCTCGAGGAGAGCTCTGGAGCATCGAAAGGGGAAAATACCCCCCGAGGGGAGGAAAATCCGCAGCCGGGGGATGCCGGGGGTGATGAGGGACGGGCTGCGCCGCTGGAGCCGCTACCTCCGGGGAGAAAAGTTGAGCCTTGTGCATGGGGAAAAAGCCATCGGGGAGCCGGGAAAGGGGAGCACCGGGCACCGCGTCCCCTCCGCGCTGGGGATGTGGAGAAGGGGGGCTCCCCGCTGCGCGCCCCCCGCCCAGCATCCTCCCAAGCCGGGCCGGGAGGGGCGGAGGGGCCGTGCCCGAGCCCCCCGGCTCAGCCCGCTGTCCGCGGGGGTCCCTGCCCTCCATCCCCGACCCCCTTCCCAGCACCCAGGGGTGGGGAGCAGCGGCGGGGGCGCCTCCCGGGCCCCCCCCCTCCACTGCCGCCAGGTGTGGAGGGCAGGTACCGCTGCAGCCCCGCCGGCCCTCCCGGGGCATCCTCGGGGGCATCCTCCGGGGCATCCTCCCGCAGCCCCCGCTGCCCGGGCGGGGCGGGGGGCTCCTTACCTGGGAATGCTCCTCGCTTGCTCTGGGTGGGTTTTGGTGTATGT
>VWZW01007316.1:464776-476077 GCA_013397115.1 Edolisoma coerulescens | reverse complement strand
CCTGTGGTTTCCCCACGAGGGAGGCATCTCCGAGGGGGGCTTCGGCAGGGGGACACCGATGGCGGTGCCAGCTGGGCTCTGTCCGCAGGGTGCTGACCGAGACCCCCGCCCATGGCCCACAGCACCAAGCAGCCGCCCGCCGCCCTGCTGTAAGTGCCACCAGCTGCCACAGCCTCCTCCGGCCGCCCTGTCCTGTGTCAGTGCCCCCGCTGAAAGAGCGGCAGGAACTCCCCCCTTCCGAGCCTTGGGTGCGGTCTGTGTGCGCTGGGGAGGGATTGTCCCGCTCTGCTCTGCTCTGGGGCAGCCTCACCTCCAGTGCTGGGGGCAGTTTGGGCACCACAAGATCAGAAGGATCCAAAGCTGTTGGAGAGTGTCCAGAGGAGGGACACGGAGCTGGGGAAGGGTCTGAGGAGCGGCTGAGGGCACTTGGCTCGTTCAGCTGGAGCAGAGGAGACTGAGGGGAGGCTCCTCGGGGGCTGCAGCTCCTCCCGAGGGGAGGCGGAGGGGCAGGGGCTGAGCTCTGCTCTGGGACAGGGCCAGGAGCCCAGGGAACGGCTGGAGCTGTGTCAGGGCTTGGCATGGAGCTCAGGGAAAGGTTCTTCCCCCCGAGGGTGCTGGGCACTGCCCAGGCTCCCCAGGGAATGCTCCCGGCCCCAAGAGCTGCCAGAGCTCCAGGAGCGTTTGGACAATGCTCTCAGGAATGCTCAGGGTGGGATTGTTGGGGTGTCTGTGCTGGGCCAGGGACTGGACTCGATAATCCTTGTGGGTCCCTTCGAGCTCAACATATTTCAGGATTCTGTGATTCTAAGCTTCTTGGGAGATCAGAACCAGTGAGGGCTGAATTCCTGTGGGATTTGTGCTGGCCTGAGCTGGCCTTGGCCCTCCTGCAACGGGAGCAGGCGGATGGGGAAGTGCCTCAGAGGTGGAGGGAGGTGGATGCCAGAGCGAACTGGCTGAGGAGGAATCTTGCTGGATAACTTTAGTTTTTAAAGCATCCTTAGGCATGCGAGGAATCCAGATCACAAGGGGGGAGGGTGATCCGTCTGGTGCTGGAGGGTGTTGGTGTGTTCCTGGCGAACGTGATGATGCTGTGGGCATCACTGGAACATTGCTCTTGGAGCTGATAAGGCCAAAGGCTGGCCATGACCCTGCACAGCCTCAGAGGGTTCTTTTCCCCCAGGAGCTGGAAGAAGAGGTGGTTTCACACCTTCCTGTAGGGTTTTTTGTGAGTGTGGGGGTGTAGGGCACTGGTTGGCCTCTGATCCCGGTGGAGGGACTCGTTCCACTTTGTCTGCAAGAGCCGGTGCAGTGGCAGGCTCACAGAAGGGGCCCCCTAAATTAACTGCAAGGATGGCTTGTCTGGGTGATAAATGGATGGCAATAGCTTGGGGTCTCTGCAGGGACTGGGGTTTGCTCCAGGTGCATGATGTGACAAACACAAGGGAAATTCCGAGGTGCATCCTGAGCAGGTTGGGCTCGCTGTGGCTTTTGGCACATGTCTGTGCCAGGGCTTGTGTTTGGCCCTGGGCTGGTTCCCAAGTCTGGGGACCTGGTTAGAACCCAAGCAAGCATCATTTGGTGATACTCTGGAGCCTTTTGTGGCTCCCCTGACGTGGTGAGGACATTTCCAGCAGCGCAGGAGCTGCCTTGAGGACCCAGGGGTGTGAATGGGACAGGGCTGGGGCATGGAGCCGACTGGAGGAGGTGCCAGGGGGGCTCGGGGAGCCCCAGGGTGATGCTGTGGTGGAACAGGGATCTGTAAAGCCGTGGCAGTGACCTGGGGAGCGGGGCTGGGCCCCCCGGTGCGGCCGCTCGAGGTGTCGGGGAGGTGTCACAGACAGCACGAACCTGCCGGGGCGGTTGTGGCTGGAGCGGGTGGAGCCGGCGCCCTGCCCTCACCCTCTGCCTCCGGGGTTCCTTGGGTGTGGGTGATGCTTCCAGGTGGTGCCCCTGGAGCCAGGATCCAAACCCCTGCGGCTCCTCCTCCCTCGAAGAGTCCCTTGGGACTCCCTGCCAAGGTGTGTCCCGAGCCCAGGTGGCAGGCAGGGATGTGACTGTTGATGTTACCTGACCCCAAGAGCCACCCCCCTTCCAAATGTCCCTGAGGAGTCCCAGGGCTGCCACCAGACCTCAGGGCGGCTTCAGTGTGCAGGGCTGCCCTGCTCACCCAGTGCTGGGCTCTGCTGTAGCCTCCCCTCATGGGAGCAGGGGCTCCACGGCCGGTGCCGGGTTTGGGGCTGTTTGAGTCAGGGGATTTGGGGGATCCGGTGAGTGCGAGCTCACACTGCTGGGGGATGTGTCACTGTTGGTCCCCATGGTGTCCCAGCCCTCTCTGACGGTGCTCTCTGGCTGCAGACATGCCACGGGCAAGGCTCAGCATGGGAACTTCCTGGTGGCCATCAAACAGGAGAAGGGAGAGTCGGCGCGGGTGGGCGGCGAGAAGCCAGAGGAGGAGGTGAGTCCCGGAGCCCGTGTCCCTTCTCACACGGTCCCTGGAGTGGGGCCCAAGGTGCCCGGCCTGGGGCTGTCCCTGTCCCTCCGCTTGCCCTGCAGCAGCCCAGGTGAGTCTGTGGCTGTGGCCATGGGCCAAGGAAGGGCTCAGACTTTCCCTTGAGGGCTGTGTGGCCTAGGTGGCTTGGGGGGCTGCTCCTGTGTCCCACTGATGCGGTGGCCCTGATCCCTGATGGGCTGTCCCTTCCCCATGGGTGCCAGCCGGTGAAGAAGAGGGGCTGGCCCAAGGGCAAGAAGAGGAAGAAGATCCTTCCCAACGGCCCCAAAGCCCCCGTGACGGGCTACGTGCGCTTCCTGAACGAGCGGCGCGAGCAGATCCGCACGCAGCATCCCGACCTGCCCTTCCCAGAGATCACCAAGATGTTGGGAGCAGAGTGGAGCAAACTGCAGCTCTCAGAGAAGCAGGTACTGGCCCCCAGGAGACCCCCCCCAGGCTGGGCAGCTCCAGAGCCTGCTCCCCAAACCCCTGAGCTTGCTCCAGGAAAGTTGCTGGCCCCAGTGCTGGGCAGGGAGGGGTCAGCAGCTCCCAGGAGCCTGGGCTGGGCCAGGCTGAAGCCCCTCTGTGCCCTGCCACAGCGGTACCTGGATGAAGCAGAGCGGGAGAAGCAGCAGTACATGAAGGAGCTGCGGGAATACCAGCAGTCAGAGGCCTACAAAATGTGCACGGAGAAGATCCAGGAGAAAAAGATCAAAAAAGGTGGGTTGTGGGGGCAATGGCTGCCAGGATCCAGCCAGCTGCTGTCAGAGCCTTTCGGGGACACGAGGCTGGCCCCTGGGGTGACCTCCTTCCTCCCCTGCAGAGGACGTGGGCGCGGTGGCCATGAACACCCTACTCAACGGGCACCCGCACAAGGTAAGGCCCTGCCAGGTCTGCCTGTGTGTGGGGAAACTGAGGCACGTGGCACTGCTGGGCTGGCTGCAGGTGTGGGTGGGCAGAGGGAGTTCCGGGGCTGTGAGTCCCAGGTTCCTGGAGCGGTGGGAGGCAGAGCATAGCCGTCCTCCCTCCCCACTAGCCGGGCAGGGCCAGCCCTCACCCTGTCCCGGTGCCCTCATCAGCCTGGCCCCAAGGTGTTGGGGTCCCCTCTGGTGGGCTCAGCCCTGCCCAACCCCTCCCTCTTGTCCCTCAGGCTGGCGAGTGCAGCGACACCTTCTCCACCTTCGATGTTCCCATCTTCACCGAGGAGTTCTTGGACCAAAACAAAGGTAGGGGCTGTGGAAGGTCCCTGGGGAGCCCGGATGGAGGGACCAGGTCCTGGCTGGAGCCTGGGCATTGGTGACACAGAGCTTCTTGGGAGAGCCGTGGCTGGGACGGGGTTTGGGTTTGGAAGAGGGGCCAGGGTCTGTCCCTGTGGACACGGTGCTGTCCCGGCAGCCCGGGAGGCCGAGCTGCGGCGCCTGCGCAAGATGAACACGGAGTTCGAGGAGCAGAACGCCATCCTGCAGAAGCACACGGAGAGCATGAACTGCGCCAAGGAGAAGCTGGAGCAGGAGCTGGCGCAGGAGGAGCGGCAGACCCTGGCCCTGCAGCAGCAGCTGCAGTCCGTGCGGCAGGCCCTCACCGCCAGCTTCGCCTCCCTCCCCATCCCCGGTGAGTTGGGGGCAGCTGTGGGGCTGCTGGCACCCTTGCCTGGGCAGGGGAGCACTGAGGGGTCCCCCCATCCCATGCAGGGGAGCACCGTGGGGTGGTGGTAAGGGCCCATCTGCTGCTGGGGTGAGATCCTGCAGCACTTGGGGGATTTCTGGGAAGCCCAGGGATGTGACAGCCAGCTGGCTTCCCTGTCCTGGGGCAGGGCAGGCTGGGATCCTCTTTCTCTGGAGCCACACTCACAGCTGCACCCCAGATTGGCCCAAATCCGTGTGTTCCTGGGCTCGTGCCAGTGCAGGAGATGGCACCTGGTGCTGGGGTCCCTTCTGCAGTCCCCAGCGCACGGGCAGGGTTGGGTGGGGACCTGCTGGCCCTGCTCACTGGGCTGTCACCTCGCAGGCACTGGGGAGACCCCCACGCTGAGCACCCTGGACTTCTACATGGCCAAACTGCACAGTGCCATTGAGAGCAACCCCCTGCAGCACGAGCCGCTGGTGCTGCGTGTCAAGGAGATCCTGTCCCGGATCGCCAGGTGAGCGCGGGGCTGGGACCGTGGCACGGGTGTCCCCATGGGACTGCAGGGTTGACCTTGGGTCCGTGGTGATGGGAGCTGAGCAGGGAAGGTGTAGACAGAGATGGGCTTGGAGCTGCTCTAGGGAGCTGTGGGAGAGGGAAGCCCAGTCCCTGAATTCAGGAGGTGTCCCCATGTGCAAAGATGCTGATCTGCTGGAGCCAGGCCAGAGAAGGCCACGGAGCTGCTCCCAGGGCTGGAGCCCCTCTGCTCTGGAGCCAGCCTGGGAGAGCTGGGGGTGCTCACCTGGAGAGGAGAAGGCTCCAGGGAGAGCTCAGAGCCCCTTGCAGGGCCTAAAGGGCCCCCAGGAGAGCTGGAGAGGGACTGGGGACAAGGGATGGAGGGACAGGACACAGGGAATGGCTTCCACTGCCAGAGGGCAGGGCTGGATGGGATATTGGGAAGGGATTGTTGGCTGTGAGGGTGGGGAGGCCCTGGCACAGGGTGCCCAGAGCAGCTGTGGCTGCCCCTGGATCCCTGGCAGTGCCCAAGGCCAGGCTGGATGGGGCTTGGAGCAGCCTGGGACAGTGGAAGGTGTCCCTGCCCATGGCAGAGGGAGGAGCTGGATGATCCCTTCCAGTGCAAACCATTGTGGGATTCTGTGACTCAGCCACGCTTTTCTCCCTCAGTGAACACTTGTGAGAGGACCAGTCCTTCCAGACCCCGGGGCTGGCTGGACCCTGGGCCTGTCCCTTGGAGCTCACTCAAGGGACAGTCTCTGCAGGGGGTCTGGCTGCTCCCCCTGCCCCTCGCACCTTCCTGCAGCCGGGACCCCCGACCCACGGCCGCAGCTCCGGGACCTTGAGCTTCGGGGGACAAGCGGTGACAGGGCTGAGAGCCCAGCTGGGGAAGCTCTGGGAGAGGGTCAGCGTTGGCGTGAGCACCCCCCGCTCTCCCCTGAGCCCCCCAGCCCTGCCTTGCTGACCAGGGGCTCCCTGAAGCCCCACTGGGGCGGGGGAGGTGCTGGTGGGTTTGGGCCTGGAGTGAACACACCCCTTCAGGGTGAACCGGGGCTGTGGGGATGGGGGGCAGAGGGGAATGACTGGGTCCCCCAGGTCCCCTTCTGTCTCCTGGCCAGCTTGGGAGCCTCTTGGTCCCATCCCAGCAAGGGCATGGGGGCAGCTCCTCCCACTGCCTGCCTCTGCCTTTATTTAATGGGTGCCTTCAGCCCCTGCCCCTGTCACCCTGCTTGGCTCCCCTCCTTCCCCTTCATATCTGGGACCAGGCAGCAAGCTCCTGAAAGCAATAAAACTCTTCAGGCCAGAGGGGAGCTGGAACTGACCCCCTCCTGGGGCAGGGAGCAGGGGAGAGCTGGGACTGACCCCTTCCCATGGTGGGGGACCCCTGGAAGAGGGGAGCTGGGACCCACCTTGTCCTGGGGTGGGCACCCCTGTAGCAGGGGAGCTGTGACCGACCCCTTCCTGCTTGCAGGGACCCCAGGTGTGCTGCACTGGCTTTTGCCTCCTGCCCCTTTTGCCTGAGCCCCCCTGCTCTCATGGGACCACTGTGCTGGCAACCGGGGTCAGGGTCGGTGTCCCCAGGGCTGCCTGTCATTAATCTCAGACTGTAATTAGAGAGTGTCTTATTTTCTTACTTAGCACTACGTGGGCCTGGCCGTGGCCCTGGGTCTGACGGGGCCGGGGTGTTCCTGCCCCCATCCCGTGCCAGGCCTGCGCTGTGTAGCTGCATCTGCCATTGGCCATCTCCTGGTGCCGCTGGGCTTGGGATGGAGATGGGAGCAAATAAATGTGGGAGAAAACCGCTCTGGTCCCTGTGTGTTTGTGCTCAGAGGGAGCTCTGGAGCCGACCCTGGGGCTGTTGGCGTGGGTGTCACTCAGTGGGTGGCAGCCCTGAGCCATCACTGCAGCCCCCAGCCCCAGCTGGGGAGGATGTGATGGTGCTGGCTCTGGGCCGGCTGCTCTCCCACCTCCAGCCTGGCCGGGGCTCTTCCTACGTGGCAGAGCTCACCCGATCCCCGCGGGTGCCCTGCGCCGCCGGCTCAGGTTCCCGGGCGCGGGGATCACCTTACGGCCGGCGGGGAGCCAGCGCCATCCATAATTCAGCGGCGCCGCAGGGATGCAGCGGGCGGGCAGGCACGGCCGGCAGCCCCCCGAGGGCGGCCCCATGGAGAACGGCGTGGGGCAGGAGCCGGGGACCCCCGAGCCCCCCGCGGCCCTCCGGGCTCCCCGCGCCCGCCCCAGGCTGGTGTTCCATACGCAGCTGGCCCACGGCAGCCCCACGGGGCGCATCGAGGGCTTCACCAACGTCAAGGAGCTCTACGCCAAAATCGCCGAGGTCTTCAACATCTCGCCCACCGAGGTGAGGGGCTGCGGCCCGGGGAGGGGTCTTTGTGCCCCAGGCAGGGACGCCCACCCTGTGGCACTGTCTGTGGCCTGTGCTCCCACAAGTCCCCAGCTGCTTGCAAATGTCCCCAAACTTTTCTGGAAGGGTGTTTCGGCCTCAGGGCTGTGTCAGCTCCTCTGAGGAGGGCTTGGGGGCTCTGTGCCTCAGTTTCCCTCCTGTATGTGGGCAGGGAACCGGGGCTGCCAGCTCCCTGGCTGATTCCAGCTGCCTGGAGCTGTGGGAAGATGCACAGGGATGGGGCAGTGCAGGGTCCCCAGGCAGGCTGGGGGTCGCTGGGCCCCTCTGTTCCAGCAGTGCCCAGATCTGACCGAATCCCCCTGAACTGGCTGTGGCTCCCCTGACACCTCTTGCCCTACTGGGGCATCCCCAGTCCCTGCTGACGGGGTTCCCCGGGGCAGATCCTCTTCTGCACGCTCAACACGCACAAGGTGGACATGCAGAAGCTGCTGGGGGGACAGATTGGCCTGGAGGATTTCATCTTTGCCCACGTCCGGGGCGAGACCAAGGAGGTGGAGGTGACCAAGACAGAGGATGCGCTTGGCCTCACCATCACAGACAACGGGGCCGGCTACGCCTTCATCAAGGTGAGCCCCCGGGGACCACGCTGGGGCGGGGGTAGCCCTGGGGACTGTGGCCCTGCAGGGCACTTTCCCTGCGGTCCCCTCCCTGGGACCAGGCTCCTCCCGGACCCCCCGCATGAGTCCTTCCCTGGCTCCACCCTGGGGGTCTCCCCTGCCGGCCCTGGCTGCCCAAGGGTGTGGGACCACTGAGGTGGCTGTGTGTGGGGCGGGATGGGGGCTGTGTCTGACTGTCCCCTTGTGCCATGTGGTCGCTGTGTCCCTGTCCCACCACGGTCCCCAGAGAATCAAGGAGGGGAGCATCATCAACCGGCTGCAGACAGTGTGTGTGGGGGACAGCATCGAGGCCATCAACGACCACACCATCGTGGGCTGCCGGCACTACGAGGTGGCCCGGATGCTGCGGGAGCTGCCACGGGCTCAGCCCTTCACCCTCCGCCTGGTGCAGCCCAAAAAGGCCTTCGGTGAGTTGGGAGGGTCCCCCTGCCCTTGCCCTGGGGACCCTGCGGTCACCCCCAGCCCCCTGTGGCCCTGCAGCCCCTCCCCAGTGACCGAGTGCCTCCCAGGGTTCATTACCCCGTGTGTACCCCTCTGCACCCCCACTATGTGTGTGTGTACCCCACCGCCCCGGGGCACCCACAGGGGTGTCCCCACCCCTGCTCATGCCCCCCGTGGGCACCCCCCTTACTCTGTGTGCGTTGTCCCAAGCGCCCGTGAGCACCCCATAACCACGAGCACCCCCTTGCACCCCTGGGTGTCCCTGACACACCACCCCTGTCCCTGCACGGCTCACCCTGCAGTGCCCCCGGGGGCTGGGGGATGGCTGGGCAGTGGGCAGCAAGGGGCTGGGGATGCCAGGTGCTGCCTGTGCCCTCACCGCCCCACCCTGGGGCACAGACATGATCGGGCAGCGGACACGGACAGGCAAATCCCCCGGCGAAGGCAGAGTGGCCAGCGGGAAGGAAACACTGCGGCTGCGGACACAGGGCCCGGCCGTGCTGGAGGAGGGGGTAAGGCCCACCCTAAGCCCCCCACCCTGAGCCTATGGCTCCTCACACTGTGCCAGGGTGGGGATAAGCATCCCTGTGCCCTTGGGTGCCTGGCACTCACCTCCTGGGCCCCTCGCCCCCAGCCCAGCCCCTCCGAGGAAGAAGCTGCCCGGCAGGTGGACGATCTGCTGGAGAGTTACATGGGCATCCGCGACAGCGAGCTGGGTGAGCGGGGGGCCGGCACNCTCCTGTCCCAGCCCCTCACACTGGCCCTGACCTCCCCCTTCTCCCCAATAGCCTCGACGATGGTGGAGGCGGCCAAGGGTAGCCCCAGCGTGGCCCAGCTTGCCCAAGGGCTGGACTCGGTGCTGGGCGAGTTCGCCTTCCCCCAGGAGTTTGTGGCCGAGGTGTGGGCGGCTGTCTGCCACCCCAAGGGGGATAAGGAGTAGCTGGGGGGCAGGTGTTGCCCCTCACTTTTGTCCCCTCCCCCCATCCCCACCTCATCCCCACCCCATCTGGGGCTGAGGTGCTGGTGGGGGTCTCCATCCTGCCCCCCACACCCTCCTGAGCAGCTCCCAGATCTGTCCCTTGGGTTGGGGGGCAGAGGTGACCCAGCCCACCCACGATCCCCCTTGCACACCCCCCAGATGTGGTGGGCAGTAGCTGTGGCTCATTAAAGGAGAGACTGGAGGAGAAGGGCTGTTGCTCTGGTTGTCAGCAGCGTGGGTTCCCCCCCAGGGACCCTCCCTGGGGCCCCCCGGGTGGTCACCCCCAGCGGGCACCAAGCGCTGCACGAGCTGTGCTTTATTTGGGATGGGGAGGGGGAAGCAGCCCTGTGCCCCCTGACAGCCCCTTGGGTATCAGGGGGGCAGGGAAAGCCCCTGGATGCAGGTGGTGAGGATCCACTGCGGGGGTGGGATGGGGGCACGGCCGTGTCCCCCTGCCCGGTGCCCGTCCCCAGGGCTGCTACTGCAGGACGGAGCCAGCGGTGAGCTTGCGGGGCAGGGAGGGGGCGAGGGAGACGATGGAGGGCCGGGGGTGCAGCCGGGGGTACACGCGCTGCAGCACGGCCCGGCGGAACAGGATGTAGACCCAGGGGTCCAGGATCTGGTTCCAGGTGACCATGCGGATGTAGATCAGCAGCATCTCCTGCGTGTCCGTGGGCAGCACCCGTGCCTGGCCAGGCAGGTGCTGCAGGACCACCTGGACTATGAAGATCTGGGGGGAAAAGGGGGCAAAGTGTCAGTGGAGGATCCACGAGCTGTGCCAGGGTGGGGAAGGGATGAAGGTTGAGGCGCTGAGCCCCTTGGAGGAGTCCTGGGCTGGTTTGGGGCACTGGGGAGCAGCTGCTCTGCCTGTCACCAGGGGCCAACTCCTCGGGGTGTAGAGAGGTGGCAGGGGGACACCGGCAGGGGAGGTCTTACCAAGGGGACACCCCCAGAGCTGGGACCTCACCAGCAGGGACATGGAGGGGACACACTGAAAGCTGGGACCTCACTGTGAAGGGTGGGGGACACCAAACCCCAGGAGGGACACGGAGGGAGGGTGGGGGCAACACACCGAGACTGAGGCCCCACAAGGAGGAACAGGGGAGACATGAATACCCAGGAGGGACATGGAGGGGTGGTGATGGGGCACACCAGGACCGAGGCCTCACCAGGAGGGGCATCCAGCAGATGGTGGCGATAATCATGATGCCCACGAGCTGCACCATCATCTCCACCTCGCTGTCGCGGCGCCGCTGCACCGACTCGCGGTCGTGGTAGACACGGCAGAGCGTGACCACGCTGACGGTGTTGAGGACGAAGGAGAGCAGCACGGAGAGGATGCCCAGCAGCGCGAAGAGCAGGCAGAAGACGACGTCGCCGGTGTCGGGCAGGAGGGTGAGGAAGCACCAGGAACCGGGGAACTGCAGCGTGTACCGGCCCAGCCCCAACACCGGCAGCAGTCCCAGCAAGCAGGAGAAGCCCCACACCAGCCCCACGATGGCCCAGGCGCGGCGCTTGGAGAGGCTGGTGGAGCGGGAGAAGGGGTGGTTGATGCCCAAGAACCGCTCCCCGGCCATGGTGGCCCCCAGCAGCAGCGGGCACTGCCCGAAGAAGACCATGGAGAAGCCGAGGAAGTTGCAGAGGTGGCAGCCAGGGTCCACCTCGGCCCAGGAGAACTTGGTGAAGTGGTAGGGGATGATGACCGAGGCCGTCACCAGCAGCCCCATGAAGTCTGTGACCACGAGCCCACAGAGGAAGATGAGGAAGGAGGAGCGGGCCTGGCTGGAGAGCTTGCGGGAGGAGCTGACCAGGACACAGAGGGCAAAGAGATTGGAACAGAGGCCGATGAGGCCGAAGGCCGTGGAGAACCAGGGCGAGGCGATGCTGTTCTGTGCGCTGGCGCGGCCATCGCTGGCGTTGAACACCCCAAAGCACGAGTCCGCCTGCCCGGCCCTGCTGCTGTTGGGGGGCTCCATGTCCCGCACCCCCTCCTGCTCCTTCCAGAGGCCTCAGGCACCCTCCTGGCTCTGCTCCATGGCCGGAGCCCCCCGCACCAATCCCGCCTCACCCTGCAGGGGGAACAGAGGGAATTTAGGGCTGTTCCCCATGGCCAAGCCCACCCATCATCCACCCTGAGCCTGCAGATATGGGGTCCTCCAGGGGCTGTGGAGGGGGACACCACGGTGGAACCCCAGCCCGTGGAGAGGGACACCAG
>VWZW01007316.1:400541-451900 GCA_013397115.1 Edolisoma coerulescens | reverse complement strand
CGGGCGGCGGGGCAGCCCCGGCGGGGGGCGGGGCGCGGCCCCTCCCAGCCCCTCTCCGCAGAGCGGGCCGGGCCCCGCGGCGCGCACAGAGCAGGCGGGGAGCGCGGAGAGCACGGCACAGGCTGCAGAACGCTTTATCGGAGCGGGGTACAGAGCTCTGGGAAAGGGGCTCCCCCGAGAAGGAGGGGAAAAACCCTCAAAACAACCGAGAAAAGAAAAAAAGCGCCCAGGCCTCGAGCCCCGAACAGAGACGGGGTAACACCCCAACATCGGCGTCCCCGCCCGGCCGCAGCGTCCGCGCCCCCTCCGCCGTGCATTCGGTGCACGGTGCACACGCAGCGCGGACACGGACGCGTGTGGGAACAGCGACAGCCACGGGCACATCCACCGGGACACGGGTGGGGACAGGGACAGCCACCAGGACAGACTTAGCGCGTGTAGACATAGAAAAAAATCCCTCAGACATGCTCCAAGACACCTCAGCCCTGGTTTTCTCCTTGTCCATTCGGGAAGCGCTGGAGCAGTGGCTGGGAATGAGAAGGGAAATGCGGGGGGCGATGGAGCCCTGCAAACGCCTCTGCCTCGGACCAAGACCTATGAGCGCTCTGCCTTCGCTAAAAACCTCCCCAAAGTACAATTCCGGCACACGTGGCCGGAGAGGCAGCGGCAGCCAAAAGCTGCACCCGCTCTGCGCCTCTTGAGGGTCTCTCTACGAGCTCCTGGCTTTGCCCCAGAGCCTTTACAGGAGCCTGACTGCAAACTCAAGGACAGAGATGCCCATTTTCTCCTGCCAGCCCCTCCGGGGGCAGGGAGAGCTCACCTGCAGCCCCAGCAGCAGGCAATGGTCAGGGCATGTCCCACAGAGCCTGAAGATCCCGGCTGGGACGACGGGGATGAAGGACAGCAGTGGCACACAGAGCTGTGTGGGAAGGGGCTGTCCTGCGGGGTCAAATCTCAGAGTACAAGACCCGTGGTGCCTCCTTTAATGATGGAGAGCCCGGACAGCACCTGCTGGGTCACTCAAGAGAGCCCAGCAGAGAACAGCAGCTCAAGTCCAGAATGAGCTGAAGTGCAGCTGGAGGAACATTCAGACCAAGGATGCTCTTTCCCACGGGCAAGTGCTGCTCCTGCCCAGGCAGCACTGGCAGTGCCTGTGACACGCTCCAGAGCTTCCGCTGCTCCCCTGCAGCGCCGTGCAGAGGGGGGCAAAGAACGAGCTCTAAAATCCAAGGAGGTCCTTTCAGCCTCTGTGGGAAGCAGAGGCTGAACAGTTCCCCAGCACTGAGCTGCTGGGACAGGAGGTGACACGGCAGGGACTGTCAGTTTCCATTTCAGATCAGCATCTCCCTCCAGGAAGGTTCCTCCTTGTCCCCTTGACCAAGCTGTTCTAAGCCTTTGTCTGTCCTCTTACAGGACCACCCCCACCCATCGAGACCTGCTCCAAAGGGTCCAGCATTACAGAACTGCACAAGGATCATCTCAGAAAGGGAAGACAATTCTTTGAACCAACATGCTGCAGGAGCTCTGGGTTCACCCCCTCTCTCAGGACCCAAGCACAGCTCCAGCTCACAAAACTCATTCTCTGGGACACTCCCTGCACAGAGGCCAAGCAGCTTCAGAGACCCCCAGAAATGAGGGGAAGGAATAAAATCTCCATCAGCGATGCTTAAACCATCTCAAAAAAGATGCTGGATTTCAGGTGGCTGGAAAGTCCTGATGAGGCCAAACACTCCAGCCCCTGACCAAGGTGGTCCCAGGGTAGGTGCCTGGGTCAGAACAGCCCGAGCCCACCCCGGTTTTCCCCCCGGAGCCCCCTCCTCCAGCACAACACCCAAAAGCAGCACCTGCAGCAGGGATGTGGCTCCCTTTGGCTGTTCTACACACACTGCTGGAGGAAAAATAGGTTGCATTTTCAGCTTTTTGAAGCCCCTTGCCTTGAGCCCAAAGGCAGGTGAGGCTGTAGGTATTGCACAGCTCCCATTCCCCTCCACCAAGCCCTGAGCCCCCCCCAGCCTGCAGAGCCCCCCGAGTGGCACAGGCAGGTGGGATGGGGCAGGAGCTGCAGCTGGGAGAACGAGCTGCCAAGCAGCGACTGACAGGGGAGAGTTTCTTGAGAGACTTTTGATAAGACTATTTGGTAAATACATGGATACATGAACAGCAGCAACTTGCACAATCCCCAGACTGTGCTCCCAAGAAGCACAACTCACAGCCTTCTGCATCCACAGGCAGGGAAGGGAAGTCCAGGTCCTGTATTCCAGGTAAGAAAAAAACATCAATTCCTGAAGATTCTCACTAAGTTCAGCACAGTACAGAAGGAAGAGCTTCCCATCAGCCCAGCTACCTTCTGGGACCCAACATAACCACTCCCGAGTGCTGCTGTGAAGACAGGTTGTGGGGACTGAGGCCTGAGAGCAGGGTCCTGCTTCCCCACCCCTCTACACGGAATCCCAAGGACAGTGAAGATTGTAAAGGGAATAAAGAGATTTCAACCCTCTTTCTCAAGCGAGGTTCATAAAGCACACAAACAAGCCCTGTCTCCCTCTGGTCTAAAGGATTTCCTGTTTTCTCTCTGGGAGATGAGGACGGGATTGCTGGATTCCAGACAATGCTATGATATGTGTCCTGCTGATGGATGAGCCTGAACACTACCCCGTGACACCGAATTCTCTCACCTACAGCCTGCAGCCCTCACAAAGCAAACCCTCTCAGACACCCGAAGCAGGGATTTCCACCGGCAGATGTGACCCCAAGCAACACCCCAGTCCCCCAGCTTTCTGTCCAAGAGTCCATGAGCACAGCAGTGCTGGCACAACTCCACGGCAGAGCCAGGCTCCCGTTCCTGCCTCCAGCGTGTGGACGTGCCCTTGTCTCCCTGCCTGCCCTGAGGGGCGGAGGGGACACGTGAACCCAGTGTCCGTGACCCCAGGGTACACCCACGAGCATGTGAGGGGCTGAGTGGCTCCAGGAGGATGCAGGGTCCGGACAAGCCCCATGTGGGCCGGGCAGAGTGGGGAACTCGCCCTCCAACGCGGCCGGGCTCGGGGGGTGCCCAGTTCCCGTCTGTCCGTGCCCGCGGGTCCGGAGCGGGCGGCGGCCGGTCGGACGAAACGCGGACTCGGAGCACAGAGGGAGGGGTGGTGCAGCAGTGCAGCCCAGGGTGAAGGTGGAGCCCAGCACGACTTCGGGGAGAGCCGAGGAGTCCACGTCGCTGTCGCCAGGAACGGTGTGCTGCCCCGCAGTGTTACAGACAGGAGAAGTCACTAGAGAGTTTGGATCCAAGTGAATTGGCATGGCTACTCTGGACTATGGTAACATGGGAGCAATTCTATTCCATGGCCTTTAATACATTTCATTTTCATAGCACCTTTCATCCCAGGGTTTAAGTGCTGTAACAGAAGCGGGCACTGTGCACCCATTAGCACAGGGGAAACCGAGGCACAGAATGGTTTAGTGACTCGCCTTGGGCCACTTGGAAAAACCGTGGCAGAGTCTGGACAGCCTTAAACCTCCTGACTCCCTCAGTTGGTCAGACCACACTGCTGCCTCACATGAAGTCACTCCGGTCCCTGCCCTCCCCAGCAACGTGCTCCTACCCATTCTTCGGTGAGGTCTCATGCTCCTTTTTGATGCACAAATATATGACCCAAAAAAAAGAAAAAAAAAAAAAGAAAAAAAAAGTGCAGTAAACTAAATGTTTAAAAAAGCACATTTGTGCTGTCTCTGTGCAAAGATAAAAGAAATAAATACATGATTAAAAAATTAAAAAGGTTCACAGTATCACACATGGATAGGTAGCTACGGTAGTGCACGTCTGGAAAACACTGTGTTACTACCCAGGATTCTCTACATCCAGCTGGAATTCTCTGCTGGGAGCTGCGGGTGAGCGAGTGGTTTCTTTGCTGCCCACGTCTGGGGTAAGTAGAAATACATGGTTATAGTTTTGCTCCATTCTGAAACGCAGTGCCCGGGATCCTGCAGTGCAGCAATACTGGTGTCAGCAAGCTCTTCCCCATCCCACTGGAATGGCTGCATCAACGAAAAGGGAACACATCGACCTGCAGAGGGAATCGCTGCTCTCTGGGACTTCTGTGTCTGCATAGAGATTACTGCAAGAGGCAGAGAGAAGAGAGTCACAGAATCATGGAATTGTTACGGTGGGAAAAGACCTCCAAGATTACCAAGTCCAACCGTCAGCCCAGCACCACCTCCATGTTCACCACTAACCCCCGTCCCCGGGTGCCACGGCCGCACGTTGTTTGAACACTTCCAGGGACAGTGACTCCACCACTGCCCTGGACAGCCTGTTCCAATACCTGACAACCCCCTTTCAGTGAAGAAATTTTATCAAATATCCAACCTAAATCTCCCCTAGCACAGCTTGAGGGTGTTTCCTCTTGTCCTGTCCCTTGTTCCCTGGGAGCACATACCAACCCCCACCTGGCTGCCCCCTCTCCTTTCAGGGAGTTGTGGAGAGTGAGGTCTCCCCTGAGCCTCCTTTTCTCCAGGCTGAGCCCCCCCAGCTGCTCCTCATCACACTTGTGTTCCAGCCCCTTCCCCAGCTCCACTCCCTTCTCTGGACATGCTCCAGCCCCTCAAAGTCTTTGTGGTCGTGAGGGGAAAGAGAACCAGCCCCTGAGCACCAGAGCCCACATGAGTCAGGTCTGTTCCGCCAGCTTCCCAGCACAACCAGAGAGGCTGTTCTACATCCTCCAGCAATGGCAACACGTCTGGAAAACCTGAGCTCCCCAAAGCTTTCCCTGCACCAAACAACTGGGAATAAGCCACAGCCCTGCTGAGCAGGCCGGGGCTCTGCCAGCACAGAGCTGACCCGAGAGGCAGCCGGGCTCGGCTGCAGCCACGCAGGAGCCTCACGCTGCCAGAGGCCAAGCTGACCTTGCAGAGGGAGCACAAACTCCGACCTCGACCCACCGGGCACCCGGCACACGGCTGTTGGACACTTACTGTATCGCTCTCCTCATCGGAGACAGAGTGGAGCTGAGCGCTATAGTGGAGCGGGGAGTAAACCCAACTCCTCTCGTCTGTCGGCTGCCAGAGTGGCCAGAGACGGCAGGGAGAATGCAGGGAGAGCAGCAGCAGAGCAGGGAGCAAAGGAGAGAAGAGGAAAAAATAAAAGGAGAAAATAAAAAGAGTAGGAAACAATACAGTAAGAACAGCTGTCCACCTGAAGGGAGAGCACTGAGCCCAGAGCCAGCTCTCAGCAGAGGAGCCCTTCTCATCCTCAGCACGTACCTGCTCCCTGCCAGCTGGGACACGGGACCTGCACCAGCTGCAGTGGGAGTGGCACAACCTCTCCTCTTGTAGGGACAGAGTTTTAGAGCTTCTGAGATGTCAGGGAAACCTCAGCTCCCTGCCATGGCATCACCCCGGCTCCAGAGAAACCGAGAGACTTGGGAAGTGACTTACCTAAGAGCAGTGACAGCTCTGGGTTCCTGCTACCCACTACCAGCTCTCACCCTCCCATTTCCAGAGCCCTATGCATGCTACAAACTGATGTCCAGGAGGGCTTTTACAGGGAAACTGGATTTGTTTGCTGTGCCTTCCTCCTTCTCTGCAGAAGGCAGCGGAGCTGGGGTGAGACCATAGTGGATGGTGGCCACAGAAAGGAAACAGTTATTGCTGAGAACTTGGGGACAGTGGGGTGATGGGAACAAGTACAACACAGGAGGCAAAACACAGCTGGACCCTGGAAAGAATGAGGGGAAGGAGGTGTGCCTTGAGGGACAGTTATCACAGCACTGGGCATTGGTGTGAGAAGACACACTCTGCTGCCGACACAGCACAGATTCAAGGGCTGGTCTCTGCTTCCAGGGTTCCCAGGGGCCATTTACATTGCAAACACACTCTTTTGTCTCCAGGGGAGCTCCCACAGAGAGGAAACAGCCCCTTTTGACCCAGCCTGGCATTTGCAAAGGAAGAGAAACAGAACTGGGTGCTTGGAAGAAGCCTGGGGTGTTCCCAGCCCAGGAACTGAGTGTGACGGTCTACAATGTACAAGGAACTACAAGAAGCCAGAGAAGCTTTGAAGCACTGGGCTCCACATGCTGAACCCTCCAGTGACTGCAGCTCCATTAGTAGAGACCGCTGGGAGGAAGGAGGGTTGAGAAACCCCTGTCTGGAGCTTCTCTCAGGGCTCTGTCAGAGGTACAGGAAAGCTCCCCACCACATCAAGCTTGTCCCACATCCTCTTTTTCATCCATCCTGACTGAACCACATGCTCCAGCCAGTCTCTTTCAGAGCCTTTTAGGAGCTTGGATGCATGCGGGGAGCTGCGGGAGATAAAGGAGCATCCAGTGCTTGGCATCCCGGTGCTGGAGCAGGCAAACCCAGCTGAGGGGCAGGAGGAGCTCCAGGAGGAGTTAGTTGCCTGTTTGCCCACACAGGTGCAGCACCTTCCTCATGCCATCAGCCACGGCCAGGGGCACATTCCTGCCCCTGCTTCCCCATGCACCCTGCCTGGTACCCAAATGGGAGCACCAGGCTGCAGCAGCACTTGTGCGAGGCTGCGGCAGCACTGCCAGCACCCCTGGGGACAGCAGCTCTCCCAAAGCCTGAGAAGGGAAATGCTAAACCCCAGAACACTCTCGGCTCTAGATTCAGCCCCTAAAAGCTCAAATGCCTCCTTGCATCTTTTGGAAAGGAAAATCCTCCCTGCTCACAGAACACCTTCAGTGAGGAGGGAGCACACTGGTGATGCTGAGAAGGGCTGGAGAGCTGAAACCAGCCCTAACTCGGCACCAGCTCCTACCTCATTTGGTTTGTGAGCTGCTCCCCACAAGCCAAAATAGTTCTGTTTGCAACTGGATTTTTAGAAGCTTCAGAACATCTTAATGGTGTCTTTAAAACCCTCTTCCTGGGCTGAGGGAGCTGAGCCTGACATCACCTACAGAGGGCTCGGTGCCTCTCTGGCCAGATCTGGTACTCAGAATCACAGACCAGTTTGGGTTGGAAGATCACCCAGTATCCCCCCTCGCCATGGGCAGGGACACCTTCCACCATCCCAGGTTGCTTCAAACCCATCCAACCAAGCCTTGGATGTTTCCGGGGACAGGGCAACCACAGGTTCTCTGGGCACCCAGTGCCAGGGCCTCACCACTCTCACTTTTCCCAAGGGCTGGGTGACACTATGGCCCATCCCAGGGTAGGAGCTGTGTCACCAGTCTGCAGAAAAGCAGGACAGAGCTCATGATTCTCCCAGATCCTACAAGGAGATCCAGTGGTGTCATTTCAATATGCTTCCCCCATTTCTGCTGGGCTGGTTCCTAATGCCCACTCAATCCAGAGCCCCAGCTGTCGAGGGAAATGGGGTGCTGGCCCCAGTGTTTCAAAGCTGCAGCTCTGCTCCCCTACATGCTGTGCTGGCGTGGTCACTTACAATCCCAGAGGAATGCGAGGTAGTTCGGAGTCTGCGCTGGCGGGGAGAGTAAATCCAGTACCTCCCATCTGTGAACTGGGTGGCCCCAGGACAAGTGAGGTGAGAAAGGAAACAGAGGAAAAAAAGGGTGATGTGAAAGAGAGGATGAAAGAGAAAGCAAAAAACAAGGGGTTGGGCAACTCCAGGCCTGAACGGGTGAGCAGGTGGGAAAGCCGTGCAGGGGAGAGCGGTGCCCATGCCCTGCCACACTCTGCACTTTTATTCCCTGGGGATGAACAGGAGAATGAAGTGCTCTCCAGGAGCAGACTTCCAGTGATCAGATCACAGTCCCCTGGGACTGGCCAAATCCTCCTCTGTACGCACCAGCCCTTCACCCACCACTGCCCCTGAGCACTCCTGTAGGAGCAGCTGTGATGCTACTTGAGCACACAGCTGCAGCCTCACCTGAGCTCCAGCTCAAGTGGTTTTCCAAGGAGAGCACCCATGGGAACCCAAATCAGCTTTTCCCTTCATCCCAGCAGTGACAAACACTCCACAGCACACGACACACATTTAATGCAAAACTCAGACTCAGATGAAGTATGAAATGCTGATGAGCAGTCAGTCACGCTCTCCAACAACGCACTCTGCAGATTTTTCTCTTGGACAGAGGTGCCCCCTCAAGCTGGGGGGAGTCCATATGCCCAGGGACAGGGAGGAAGAGGAGCTGACCCTTGCTAGAAGACAGTTGCCAGGAGAGCAGGCAGGATCTGCCTGCACACAGCTGCCATCCACAGGCAAGGAGGGGGCAGCAGTGTTAGAGGAGCCGTTTGCATTTTGAACAGCATGCATCCAACCCCAAACAAGCTGTAAAACAGGGCTGATTCCTTCCACAGCTCCCACGAGCCTCAGAGTGACTCGGCAATGAGTGAGCAGCTCTGCAGCAGAGTCACAAGAGCTCAGGGAAAGGCCAATGCTGCATTTTAGTTTAGCCTGAAGGAGCCCATCACATGGGCTCAGCTCATCTCCAGCACCACAGAACCAACAGCAACAAGTCGGAGCAGGGAGGAGCCGGGCACCTCTTTTAATGAGGGTTCCAGTGCCCAGCCATGAGAGAGAGCTCAGCTCTCACGGGACAGGCGCTCAGCTCTGCTCCGGGAATCCATGGGACAGGTACGTGTTGCTAAAAAACCTCTTCTCTGGTCTGCAGAAGTTGCTCAGCCATTGTGGGAGCTGAGTGGGGACCAGCGCCAGGCTCCACGGCACTCTGCTGCCAACCACCAACTTACTCCCTGGCTCAGCACTAGACTCCCACTGCATCACCTAATGCAGCCTGCAGGGAAAGGAAAAGCCGGAGTTCACCAGAGCCCAAGGTCACCCTCTGCAACCACCTCCCCTTGGGTCTAGGCCATGTTTGTGCCAGGAAAGCAGCCAAGATCTCTGGCTGAGGAAGGAAGAACCTCTCTGTTGCACCCACATCACCTTGGCTTGTCCCAGGAGCAAATGTGCTGGCCTAGATAAGCACTTGTGCCTGGAAGTAGAGCAGCACAGCTACAGCTACATCCACAGCAGGAGTGCCACCTGTGTGAGCCCCACTAGACGCTGGTTTGAGTTCTCCAAGGGTTAATCCAGTTCCCTGCATTCAAAAACCCACCCAGCACCGAGGTCTCAAGGTGCTCCACACCAAGATGGCACAGGGCAGCCACTGCCCTGCACCCAGCTGCCTGGAATGGATACTGACAGCCTTGTCCAGCCCTTCCCATCACACCCCAAGGGTCAGGTGGAGAAGGTCTCTTACAAAGTATATGTCCGTGACTGGCACATCATCTTCATCCGAGGCCTGGCTGGCCGGTTCCGAGGCCTGGCTGGCCGTCTCCACCTCTACGGTGGCTGGGGATGTGACAATGGCACAGGCTGAAGAAGCTGCCTCTCTGCAGAGGGAAAAGAAATGACAGTCTAGTCACTGCAATCAGGACAGGAGCAAGCAAAACTGATTTATTACAGAGGAGCTGAAGATGCTTTGCTGTCACATCCCGAAAGGTCAGGTCAGGGCAGGTCAGGTCAGAACTGTTCTCAGGCTCACCGAACACCCACGACTCCAGCAAAGCTGCAGCCTCCAGCACAAGCAGCCACAGCTCAAAACCCACCGTGTGGGCTCTGCTCAACACTCTAAAACACTCACTCTTTGACGTTTTCTTCTTCAGGAGCTACAATCTCAACATCACACTTGGGCTCCAGCTCGACACTGATTTGCTGAACCTCCTCCTCGACCCGCACCTCCTCGTGTGACCTGGAAACCGAAGGGAGACAGGCCCAAAGGCTCAGCTGGGCAGGAGTTATGCACAGTCCTCAGTTTTAGGTCAGCCTGAATCAGTCCTGAGCCAGCCAAGCCCCTTGTGCAGCTCTGCCCCAGCACACAGCTGCTGCTGCTGCTGCTACAGTGGCACCCGGCTCCCAGCACAGACTCAGTGGCTGATTTCAGCTCAGAGGTAGCACTCAGACCTCTCAGGATTGAGGGTTTGCATAACCAAAACTCCCAGGAAAAAGAGTCAGTCCTGGAAGACTGCATCACTCAGGAATAACAAGGTGGGAAAAGAGGACAAGAGCAAAGGAGTTAAACAATCAGTGCTGCAAGAAAGATGGGCAGTGTCAGAGGGAGCATGGGAGCAAAGAGAACTGGCCTCCAGGGAAAACTTGTATCCAGAGTTAGCCCGGCACCAGGCCAGAGCCTCTGACCTCTTCCAAGACTCCCAGCACACCAAAGCTGCTCCAGGGTTGACATCAGATTTATATGCACACTCTGGAACCGTTTCTGACAGTCTTCACTTGAATACCTCATGCTATTAGGGTAATTACTTGAGCCAGCAGGGCTGGCTCCACTGTCCCCATGGAACGGAGGAGCGGGCGCCTGCCAAGCCAAGGGGCAGTTGTCAGAGAAGGGCTGAGCTCTGGGTTCACTGACAGCACTGCCCTGCTCCAGGCTGCCTCTGACCAGAGCTGGGGCCAGTGGGCAGCACTTCTGTCCAGCTCCACGCGAGGAACTCACTCCTCTCTTCCTCCCAGGGCTGGACCTCAAACCTGGAGTGAATTCCCCAGCAGACAAGAATAACCAGAGGAGTGACACATTCTTGAGCAAATTGGGTAAGGTTTTTTCCATCTCAGCTCAGGAATGTAAATTCTTGCTTTAATAAATTTGTGTCTGCACTGGTTTTCACCAGAGGATCCCAGAGAGCTCTACAAGTGCAGAGGTCCCTGCTCTCCCAGGAAGGGCACACGGAGGCACTGGCACTAGAAAGGGACAAATTAGGCAAAAAACAGCAAAGGTGGCCACATCTGCAGAGGGTCGGTGTAGCTCTGGCAAATTTGTGACAGACAGATCTACTCTGACCAAGCCACTGAGCTCCCTGAACGTTCCCAGGTCACTTTGATTCACCTGACCTATTTCTGGATGAGCAGTCACATACTACAGCAGCTCCCTCCCTCCATGAGGCACTGCTGAGTCTGAACTATTTTGGATGAAGTCCCTGCATTTGCCACATGGGCACCACCACTGGGGCCTGGGTTTAAGTCTCCAATTTTCAGCAATTTCTAACACTGCATTCTGCAGGATATGAGGTACTTCACAAGTCCCTGACACTTCACACAGCGAGCAGGTCCCTGCCCTCCAGGGACAGGAATTTACCAGGATTCAGCAACATGCAGCATCTAGAGGTATTTTTATTAGGAAATACCACAGAAAGGGATTTTTTCACAGTGCATGTCAACTGAACTCAGCAAATCACTCAAAGCTTGGAACAACAGCAGATGCCTGTAACGTGGGGCAAACCCTCATCTTCCAAAGTCCTTTCCTTCCAAGCACCAAACACTGACTGCAGGGAGAGAGGACATCAGCCTGTCAGGCTCCTCTGGCTACGGCACATCCCAGGACTAGTCTCTGATGTCATTTCAAAGCCTACTACACCTACACAATGTCCTGGAAAGCGAGGGCAGAGCCAGCAGCATCTGCTGGCTCCTCGTGCAGATCCTGCTGACATGGGCAATGGGGTCATTTTTACTGGTGCAAAATAATTCCACAGTAACACACAATAATTCCATGATATGAGCCCCTAAATCAGACATCTCTCTGCAGCAGAGCATTTCAGTCCTACCTTGCCCTTGGCTCTGAGACACCACAGGAGGGAGAAAGCCTCACAGATTTCTGAAGACATTGGAAGCTACTTCTGTGGGGACTGAGGGTGCTCAGTGCCTCAAAGCCAGAGCCCTTTCACTTCAGCACAAGCAGGTGCTCAGAGGAGGAATGTTTCTGCTGTCAGGGCTCACTTACTCACTTAAAGGGACTTAAATGACCTTCCTTGACTCTGGTGCTGGCTGGGTGGGTAAATCTGGACAACACTGTTGACCCCTTTCCTATCAAATAATTGTGGTATTTTCAAAGCACTAAGAGATCTGCTTGCAAGGAAATTCTGTGTAAGAAATGGGGATCCCCTGATTGCAGAAGCAGCTCAGCGTCCTGCAGAGGACCATGCCAAAACCCTGCAGCTGCTGAAATTCCCACTCAGCTGTCTAAGAGACCTTTGCACAGGGATAAACATGAGGTCTCTGTGCAGCAGAGAGGAGATGAGACAAGAAGACAGGAGACCAATTTCTCACCTGCCATCCTGCCCTGAGGAGTGTGTACGCCTCCTGCAGAAAGAAAACAGAAGAGTTTGGAGGAGCGATTTAAGCCAGAAATCCTGCACTGTCCCCAAATCTACCTCCACACCCCATGAGGGAGATGTTCTACTTAACAGCTGACACTTCTTCCAGCAATAATTAATCCCATCAAAGCTGTGTCTGCTTGCTCCCAGGAGAGATTTAATTAAAATCGGTCATTAGCATTCCCGCATGCAGGGCAGCCTGCCGGGACGCGCAGCACGGAGAGGAACGGCAGCCACTCGACGCCAGTGGGAGCAGGGGAAGTGTCCTCACCTGTACCTGGGCTGCTCAGAGGTCTCCGAGGGGGATCGCTCGGGAACAGAGAGAGATGTTGACGACAGTGTCGTGGCTATGGAGGCCGTGGTAGCTTCTTCAAAGGAAGGAGGAGTGCAAGGGAGCAGGTCTGGCCTGCCTGCTGGCCCAGAGCAGGGGCAGGGGAGAGGCAGGAAGAAGAGATGATTAAGTCAAACACCAACACTTCACCTACACCAGCCCCGTGTGAGGCTGTTCCACCGTGAGCCTGCACACCCACACTGGCACTGGGCACTCAAACCACAGACAGGCAGGAAGTTTAGCTGGGTCCATGAACATGACAGCCTCTCCCAAGGCGTCCTCTGGAGAGAGCCAGTCAGTACCACTTCCAGCACAACAGGCAGGGAATAGAATGCCAATGAAGACTTCTCACTGGTGACCAAAGCTGGATTAAAGGCTTGGATCACCAGGGATAAATATCCAAGTGAATTAAGAGCTGAATTGAGTGTCCAGTGCTTTGCACAGGGAGCAATCCAACACCCATGTGTCCTCCAGCACTCAGCTGTAAATGCAGCCAAATGGAAGTGAAGGAAAGGCAGCTCAGAACCAGCCCATTCCTCTGTTTTCCAGTGGCAAGATCCTACCTGACTGCTCAATGACTGTTAACACCGTCATTGGAGTGCTGCAGTTCCCAGTCACCCTCCCCCCCACTTTTTTTTAAAGGGTAGAAAATGCAACTTTCTGATGGCTTTTAGGCTATGACTTATGGTGCCCCTTGGCAGCAGCTGTCTTGCAGCAGTGATGCAGACGACCATTTTTACTGCAGAACCCCACAGTGCTGCAAAAAAGGGATTTGGTCTCCTTTGATGCAGAGGTGTTGCATCAAGTACCTGCTGGTGCTGCGACAAAACAATGTACTCTTACCTTCTTCCCTGTCCTGGTTAGGTTTAGCACCTGCAAAGCACAGCAAGACATGCAATGAAGAGCTATCCATGAGGAAAGATCTGCAGTCGGTCCACAGTGGGGAACTTGATGAGAACGGGGGAAGATCCTAAGGAACTGCTAGGAAAGAGAGGGTAACCACAGAGCCAATACCCTGAGCGGGGCTGTCACCTTCATCGTCGAGCGTGGGGTAACTCCTGGCCGCCCGCAGGTCGTACTGGGTGTCATCCTTCTCGGAGGCCAGCTGGCTGGCCGAGAACGCCGCGGTGGGACCCGCCGTCTTCACAGCCAGCAAGGCACTGCGCCCTTTCTTCGAGGGGGACGACTTCAGAGCTGGGGGAGGGAGGGAGACAGAGGGTCAAGTTACCACTGTTGTGGTGAAGGCGAGAGGCCAGAAAGCCCTGGTCTAAGACGGACCTCTCGTTGGTGGGTTAGCTCCTAAGACCACTCCCTGACGTAGGATGAAGCCTCTCCCATCAGCCATTGTTTCAGGCAGATTTGGCCTGTCTGGTTGGCCTGCTGACCCCACGCCCCTTCCCTCTTTCCACTGGACTGTTATTGTATCCCCCTGCCTTCTCCCCGACCCTGTACCCTCACATCATTGGCTGCTGCTGCTCTGCCAGCCCCTTTCTGTAACCCCTAGGAAGTCTGTACCTGAGCCTACCTGGCCGCTTTCGCCGCTAGACACCTTTGGATAAAGCTTTCCAGAACTCTACACGAGAGAGCCCTCCACTTCTTGTCTCTGGTAACATGTGAGCCACTCCGGCTCGAGTGTGAGCGTGTGCCTCAGTGCCAGACCATGGCACGGGCAGGACGAGGCTGCTGCGAGGTGCCAAGGCTGCACCCGAGGCGCATCTGCCAGCCCAGGGCGTTCTCGGTGTAACGCACGCGGCTTGACCCCCCTGCACACCGCACGGTGTCACACCACCAGCAGCTACTGTCACACCAAAGGCATTTTTCCCTTCACAGGGAGAGGCTCTGCCCTCACACACACACCTCCTGGACTGAACCCAGGTCAGGTGCAGGGACTGGGTAGGAGCCTGAGCAGACCAAGGCAAGCTGTGACAGTCTGAGGGCTCTGCAGTTTCCCAGTTTTGCTCTGTCATGGAATCTTGGCATATTTTGGGTTGGAAGGGACCTTAAAAGCCATCTCATTCCACCCCCTCCATGGGCAGGGACGTGGGCACTAGAGCAGGTTGCTGCAAGCCCCATCCAGCCTGGCCTTGGACACTGCCAGGGATCCAGGGGCAGCCACAGCTGCTCTGGGCACCCTGTGCCAGGGCCTCCCCACCCTCTGAGTAAAGAATTCTTTCCTAACTTCTAATCTAACCCTGCCAGTTCAAAACCATTGTCCCTTGCCTGTCACTATCTGCCTGTATAAAAAGTCCTTCCCCCTCCTTTTTCTAAGCCCCCTTTAAGCACTGGAAGGGGCTCTAAAGTCTTCCGAGCCTTCTCTTCTCCAGACTGAACACCCCCAGCTCTCTCAGCTGTACCACAGTGGAAAACCCTGCTCAGGCTCCGGCCCAGACTCCTTGTGAGGGCTGCAGCAGCGAGGTCAAGGCAAAGCCTCACAGCACAGCAGCCCCTGAACTTGGTACTTACAGGAATTCTTTCGAAACACTGTGTTGGTCATGAATTTGAAGAATCTCTCTGCATAAAAGCTGGGTCTGTGTACTGACACCGTGTCCTACAACAGCAAGAAGCAATTGTTTAATTTTAAAATGACCCCTCAAGGCAGAATTTCTGTAACAACCAACACAGTCTTTTTTATTCCAACATTCAGCACTGACAGAGGCTTAAAATGGAAAGGCTTAACTGAAACACTCTAATTAATGCTATAAATAACCCTGAAGCGTTGCCTCTGATTGCATTTGATTATATTCTTGCTGTGATTTTATAATGGATTTTGGTGATTTTATTCCTTTGTAGACTTCCTGGATTTTTTTTAAACACTGGCCTGATTGCATACATGAAATTTCTTCTGGCTTTGCTGGCTGCCATTCCAAGTACACCTGGATACCTTTGCATGTGACACAGACACCCAAATTTGGCCAAGGGTCTCCATACATTTCAAATGTTTTTGTTTAAAATAGTAAAACTGAAGCTCTTTCTGCTTCTGATGCGTGGCTGTGTTCCCATGACTTGGCATCTCCACATTTCCTTTGCCACATTAAGGGAGGCCGGGAGATGCAATGCTGAAGAACGGTTTCCACATCCAAGGCTGTTCTTTCAGAAACACACACCTGGCTGCTGCAGGAATGAATGAAGCCAGCAGGGAAATATGGAAAGGGATTTGCTAGCAGAGAGCCTGCTGAAGTGGAAACAGCCAGTCACCAAAGAGAAGAGCACAGGGCTCCTGACAACCCAGGAACAAACACACCTGAGTGTGTGCTCCTGGTGTCATGGGAGGAGGAGCGGGACAGACAGGAGCAGGGGAGGAAAGCTGTGAGCACAACAGCTCAACATGTGAGGAGCTGGATCGAGCAAGGAAGCCCGGCTGGGAATAAGTGGCACCACCCTGCTGTGCAGGAATGAATGGCAAGAACTGCTCCTTTCATCAGCTGCAGCTGTGCCAGGTCAGGCTCCATAAATAGCCACCAGGTAATCCTGCGAGGCTTGGACAACTCCTGCCTCTGCACAGGCACTCACCCCATCATGGACAAGGGCCTTCCAGGTGTGTTCTAACTTCTTGATGAACCTAATTCCAAGGAGAAGTGGAGAGAAAAAGAAAGATGCAGATTCAGGCATGCACTCTGTACTAAGCCCCCTTTCACACCCTATGGGGGAGACCCCTGAGCTGCCAATGTCACCAGGACTGAGCTTTGTCCAGCATCTCCCCAGCCAGGTCAGGACTGCTTGGGAACACCACAGGGAAGGAGGAGATGGGCTGGAAGAGGTGCACCTTCCACCCCTGGAGATATGATTCCCACAGTGAGATGGGAAACTACTTCTTTATGAGCAGCTCATCATCCCAGACAAAGGGCTGTGTGTCCCCAGCTGTTCTAAGGGCATGATGGAAGCCCATGGCCAGCTTGGGGCAGCCATATCTACTCATCCTCACAGTCTCCAGGAGAGGACATCCCCCCCACTTTCATTTGGTACTAAAAGAGATGTTATCAGCCAGAAAAGACACACTGCCAGGTTACCCACCTGTATGACTGCAGGATATCTATGATTCCTACGTGCAGCAGGAGACGCTCTCCTTTGCCGTTCACTGCTGGGATCCCTCCCATCCTGCAGGTAAAGCAGAACTTCAGCAGGTGCAGCCTCAGCCAGAGCACTTGTAACACCCAAGCTCTGGGGAAGGGCAACAGCAGCCCTGCTAAGGGGCTCTGGTGTGGTGTCAGACACATCCTAAAACCTGTGTGGTCACTTTGTGCACAACCACGGGAGTCACCGACTGACCTGGCCTGACCCCAGGTGTCCCAGGGTCACTGCCTGCATGGCCAAACACCACTATCACCACAGGACCTGCGTCATGTGGCACAGCTCTGCCTGGGTCAGAAAGCACCATGGAGTTTTTCCTGGCTCCTTTATTCTGGGGATCAGGTTCTTTATCGGGTCAGCGAGAGCTGTCTGCCATTAGGGCAGTAAACCCTTAAGGACGAGAGTATTCCCAGTCCCGTCCACACTAATGCCACCCTGCCAAAGGTGCAGCAACCATCAGCACCAGCACACAGCCAAAGCCCAGGGGTACCACACAGGCCACTGCAATTATTGATGATGCTTGAAGGACTGGAAACACCATGGTATTATCTCAGCTCTCAGGACTGACCCTCCATCAAACCCACAGCAGCTGGTTTCAGACAGCAGCAAGCTCCACCATTCCTTGGCCCAAGAGCCAGGGAGCCAGAGAGAATCCCAGATCAAGCACAGCACAGGTTTGGGGCAACCCCCAGCCTCTATCTCCAGCACTGACTACAGCACCTGGCTATGCTGCTGTCTGCTAACCCCACTGGGATGGCCTGAGGGAACTGCCAGGGATTCCAAAGGTGTGAGTGATGGAGAACTCCAAGCTCCTAGGGACAGGCTGATCCCTACTTCTGCTCCAGCATTTGGGCGCTGAGCTAGAACTGAGCTAGTGTCTCCTCCCCAGGGCATGGGTGGATGTTTAGAGGCTGTTACACAAGCTGACAACCCACAGCCTGGCCTAAGAAGAGAGACTGCTGTGAGGCCAGAGCCTCACAGAACTATTATTTCCCACCCTGGCTTCCCCCTTTCCCACCACAATGGCAGCACTACCAAAACCTCAGGAGAGCTGCTTCCTTGAACAGTTCCTGTGGGCCTCATTAGGGATTTCCCACTCCAGCCTCCACCTCTGCCCCTCCCAGCAGCACAAGCCAGGTTTCACCTACGTGTCGTCCGTGTCTATGGACTCCCCCCGGGCAGCCCCTCCCTGGATGGACTCCATGGCTGTGGAGTACAGGGCCTTCTGCCCCACGGGACGCTTCTCATCCGACGTGCTGTGGGCTCCCTCCGACAGCTGCTCCCGCTCGTGCTGGTCTATGTTGTGAACTCCAAGCAGGAGGCTGTAGTCCATGATTTTAAAACTTTCCAATACCTACAGGTTAGTATTGAGTTCAAGAACAAAGACAAAATATCAAGCCAGCAGCAGAAATACAGACCCTGAAGCATGGAATCAAAGCAATCAAAGCAAAGCATCCCGTCCACATCCCCACTAACAACTCCTTTGACAGAGCTTGAAAGTTTCTGAACCAACCTTCACCCCTGGGCTTGACTGCACAGAGTTTGGCCATCCCACAGTCACACCAAAGGCCTGAAGACTTGCAAGCAACACTACTGTATCTGCTGCATGGTGATTGGGAAAATGCTCCAGCAGAGCAGCTACAAGTGGAGCAGGCTGCCAAAGTGTGATGCGCCAGGCAAAGGAACACAGCCTCGGTCCTCAGAGGCTGCCATGAGATCCAACTCTACTGCTTGGCTTTCAGGGAAAAGGGCAGGAGAAAGGATTGATCCTACTCTGGGCTCAGCAGATTAGCAAGGTTCTCAGTCGGGAATTGCTCTTCCTCATGCTCGAGAGCCACAGAGGCTCCTTACCCTGTTCTCCAAGCTGTCCCCTCCTTACCAGACAGTCTCGCTGCAACGTCTTCACCAAAGCACTGAAGGTGTCTGCATCCAACATCAGGCCCTCGGGCATGTCTTGGATGAAGTCCAGATCCTTGTAAGTAGGGCTGGACTTTTCTTTTTCCTTCTTGGATGCCCGGCGTTTGTAGGTTGAGCCTTTGAGGTCGAATTTCAGGTGCATTTTCACCACTCGAGGCAGGATGTTGTTCATCACGACCACGCGGATGTTTTTGCCCCCGGACTGCACACAGTACAGTCCATAAAACTTGGGCAGCAGTGTCCGGGGGTTCTGGTTCAGATTCTGTAGCAAGGGTGAAAAAAAGCATGGAGAAAGGTCATCTGAGCAGAAAATTCCTGTGTGCACACCACAAAGCACGTCAACAGTTGGACTAGGGATTCTTTGCTGAGAGATTTTCTGAACTCAACAGGAGCTCAGTGTACACATTTGACAAAGTCCTGCATTTCAGTGGCTTTAGGACCTGAAAATACAGGGACTGAGATGTTCAGCACTCTCTGGGCAAATAACCAAGTCCGGAAATCCCCTACTTTCCCCAAGTACAGCAGCTAAAAAAGGGAAACCAAACTGGGAGAGAAATAAACACAATAAATGGGAACTTAAAGATTAAAAATAACAGCTCTCTTTATCTCTTCACAAGTGTCAGAATCAAGAGCCATTCTCTGGCCCAGAATAAACCAGGGACAGCGTTATTTTTTAAACAAAACAACATAAATGTTCTCCTCCTGTTGCAGAGTTGCTTTATAAAGCAGTCAACCAGAGAGCACGGATATCCTGTTCTGCTGTCACCTCCTTTTTTTAGGCAGCAGAATGATTAGGAATGACATGACAGGCAGGATTTGCTTGTTCAGCTTTGGGCACGTTTGGGAAGGAAACAGAACTTCTCTGCATGCTATGGCAGGAAGGACAGACCTGACAGGTTCTGACAGACAGCAGAAACGTGACTGTGTTAAAATTCCATTCCTCTCAGCTCACCCACCTGGGCACAGCAGTGGGCCCTCCTGGAGAGTGCCAAAAGTAATAGATGCAGGTAAATGGAAACAGCTTTAAAGTAACTCAGGATGAAACCACCCTGCTTCCTTTCCCTGACTCCTTTGACATGGGTGGTTTCCCAGGAGCAGCAGAGCGATCAGGGATAGCACCACAGAACCCACAGACAGTGGAAAGCTACAAGAGGTCGCTCAGAACTCTGCAGCAGACAGGTAAGTTCAGTTTAATTCACTGACTGCTTGTCAGGATTAACAGTGCAGCTCCATTCCCACTCAAAACCCCACACCTGATTTACTACACACATTAGGCAACAGGCAGTGCTTTCCAAGAAAGCTCATCCTGTCCAGGAATGTAAGTGTCACCTGCAAAAGCAAGTGATTCACAGAATCTCAGGGTGGTTTGGGTTGGAAGGGACTGTAAAGACCATTTGGTTTCAACTCCCTGCCATGGGCAGGGACACCTTCCACTAGCCCAGGTTGCTCCAAGCCCTGTCCAACCTGACCTGGAACACTCCCAGGGATGGGGCAGCCACAGCTTCCCTGGGCAACCTGGGCCAGGGCCTCCCCACCCTCCCAGGGAAGAATTTCTTCCAGGCTTGGCTGTCACTAACATACAGACATCCCATAACCTGCCTCCCTTGGGTAAATTTTCCCCAGTAAATATTGAGCGAGGAAAGGATTTTCACAGAACCAGTGTAGGATCACATAAACCTACTGCACCAGGCACACAGATGGGGCAGCAGCATCGCTTCTCATCACCTCCTCCTTGGCATCTTCACAACAAACAAATCCCTGGTCATTCTAACTGAATGTCAGAGTCCTCATCCATAAAGCTGGAGCCTCCAGCCTCCAGTTGTGCAGGGAGACCAGCTCCTGGTTTTTACACTGAAACAGCAGGTTTGGGTCCAATTTACTTCACCCAATGCAAGTCTCTGGGTCTCAATATCCTGCCTTGCCAGACTGATGTGCAAAGCTGGCTGCTACCACGGGGGCCTCCAGCTTGGAATTGCAGCCAGTGGGAGCCAGAACAACCTTTGGAGTAACTGTCAAACAGCAGGAATGGGAGATTCAGGGACAGCAGTGCTTTCCCCACAAAACCAAGGTGCTTCTGTCATTGCCTGGAGAAAAGGAGGCTCAGGGGGGACCTTTTGCTCTCTACAACTCCCTGACAGGAGAGTGCAGCCAGGTGGGGCTCAGGCTCTGCTCTTAAGGAACAAGGGACAGGATAAGAGGAAACAGCCTCCAGTCGTGCCAGGGGAGGTTTAGGTTGGATATTAAGGGAAATTTCTTCATGGAAAGGGTTGTAAAGGGTTAGAACAGGCTGTCCAGGGCAGTGGTGGAGTCACCATCCCTGGTAGCATTCAATGTGTGGCTGTGGCACTTGAGGGCAAGGCTCAATGGTGACCATGATGGTGCTGAGCTGAAGGTTGGACCTGATGATCTTGGAGGTCTTTTCCAACCTTAAGAGTTTTACGATTCTATGATTGCAGCCAGCAGCCATGCCCAAATCCAGGCTGGGGCAGATGCACGGTGCCAAGTGAAGAGGAATGAACTGGTTCTGGGAAAAAGACACTAAAAAACGAACATCTGGGAAGCCATTCTGTGGCCAGAACATGCCTCCAAACTATGGCACAATTATCTGCCTCATGTTTACCCACAGAGTTTGCAAATAATCAGTAGGATTTGTGCTTCTGGGACTGGCTTCATGACATGCTGTTAACACTGTCCCTGGCATGGAGACAGGCCAGGTGGAGGACCTGCCCTGTGAGATGCTCTGGACAGAAAAGCTGCCATGACAAACCCGAGCTGGGTCCGAAGTCCCGGGTGATACACACCATGTAGTATCCAGGAAGAAGCTTCTGTAGGAATTCAGCTTCCTTGTGCATCACAGTTTTTATGATGAATTCATCGTCGCTGGTGACATAGAAGAGGGAGCCGCTGGCCCCAGGGTTGGACAGCTCGATCAGAGGCTCGTTACATAACGAATACTGGCGAGAAAAAGGAAAGAAGGTGATGTTTTATCCCCCATTTATTGCAGATTTGAGTTCTATGCCCTCAAGGGCCTTCCCCAGCATGTCGTCTCCCTGGGAGATTAAGGGGTAGCAAAGCTCAAGTGAGAACTATTTTCATTATAGGTTAGGTCTGAGCAGCCAAACTGATGGACAATTTATAATTAGAGACTAAGATTACAGTTCAGAGCATCCCAACTGCTCAGTATCCAACTAATCATCTGCTTTCAGGAACATCCAGCCTTCATAATGACATCTTATCTGTTCCTATTGTGCCTGCACGCACGGATCACATTCAGGCTCTTTGAGCACAGCCCAGCACACGCTGACGGACACAGAGGATTTCAGGAGACACCACAATCTGCTCAGGGAACCACGCATCACTGTGCTGGAGGGAACACAACACACTGGCTGCTCTCAGCAGCCTCCTCTGGCCTTGTGTTCCCCTGTCCCCTGCAAAAGCAAGTGCCTGATTCACAGAATCCCAGAACGGTTTGGGCTGGAAATGACCTTAAAGCCCATCTCATTCCATACACAGGCAGGGACACCTTCCACTAGACTAGGTTGCTCCAAGCTCCATCCAACCTGGCTGTATTTTTACAGCCACACCTCACTCCATCAATCCTGCTGAAAACACGTGACAAGTCTGAGCCCAGGTGCACAGTCAAGAGGGATGAGCCCTGCTCAAGCACAGCAAAGAGTTCTGCACTGGGACCTGAACTGGGAGAACATGTCTACTCATCAGGATGCAAACAGCAGGTCCTCAAAGAAGGACTTGCCCAGCAGCAGAGGAAAAAAAAAAAAGGAGAAAGCAAAGCAAGCAGATGCACTTTTTAGCTCAGTGTCCACCCAGGTGCTGCAGGGGTCAGGTGGGTTCAGGGCGGGATCACAGAGCCCAGCGAGAGGTGAGACGGGGAGAGGGAGGCGAGGCATGGAAGGGAGGTGATCAGAGCAATAAATTAAATGCTCATCATTATGTACTGAAAACAGCTTTCAGCTCTGCACAGATTAACAATCCCAGACTTGATCAAGTCAATCATCTCATGCATAATTAAAGGCATTTGCTGCTGTGGCAGGCAAGAGACAACCAGGAGAAGCAGAAACAACAAATCAGAGCCATGACCTTTGCAACTGAGGCAAACTCCTTGCCTGTCCTCAGTTCTGAACACTCATCCATCGGTCAGGACTGCCTTGGCTGGCACAGGAGGGGATCACTGTTACCCTCCCACCAGGCACTGGCACAGGTTTGTTTCACTGGGAGTGTTCAGCTGCGATCACCCCCATCTACAGGTGAAGCCACACAGAAAGGGCTGTTCCAACAGGAGAGGGTGTGCACTCATGGATGTGTTTCCTTCCCCAGTTTACATAGAGCAGGACGTCACATAAAGGCAAGGGCCCAAATTCAACCACAGTGCACTCAAAGCCCCAGCAGCTTGTACTCCAAGGTATTTAAAAACCAGCCTTTCCAGCTCTGAGGAGCTTTTGGAGCACAGGAACAAGCTGTGGTTTATTCTGTCTTTGTAAGATGATTAAAATAACTACACTCACATAGCTCTCCAGTGAGTACACAAGAAAAAATTCCCATCTTTGTCCTTAGAGCCGCAGGAGACATTACAGGGTCGCACCCAGCAGAACACAACTCCTTTGGCTTGTAAACACAGTAAGTTATTGTTACCACAAGGACCAGAGAGGGAAGCCCATTGCAGGGCTCACACAGCTCACACTGTGTGCAGGTCATGGCCTCCCTCCAGTACATGCTGGCAGCTGCCGCTCAGCAAACGCAGACTTGGAATCATGTAATGTTTTGGGATGGAAGGGATCTTAAAGGCCATCTCACTCCACCCCCTGCCACGGGCAGGAACGCCTTGCACTAGACCAGGTTGCTCCAATCCCTGTCCAACCTGTCCTGGAATACTCCCAGGGATGGGGCAGCCACAGCTGCTCTGGGCAACCTGAGCCAGGGCCTCATCACCCTCATGGTAAACGTATTTAAAGCAGGAAAAGACAGAGAAATCTAAAAATATATCCATACCAAATAATCATCTGGACGAATCCCAAAGAGCTCTCGGAAGTACCGGAAAGCCACTGGAGCATAGGTCTTGAACCTGAAGTCAGCGTAGTGGTGAGCCGGGGTGAGGTTACTGCCTTCGCTGCACAGAACACACACATGGGCAGGGCCTGTTACCATTCACCAGACATGGACAGTCACACCAAAGCTACCGTGTATTTCAGATGCACCGAGCCTTGCAGAAAGACATCTTTGGAACAACAACCACCACCTTTCTTCTGTGGTAAGACAACAGGAAAACAGGTTTCAAACTATCTGCCAAAATCTATTTCCAGAGAGTAAAGGAACAACCACTTGCCAAGTAGAATATATTTCAGAGAACATAGCTTTTATGAGCTTTGTTTATTCACAGTTAGAGAGCTCCCAGAAGGAGTTTCTTCCATCTAAGACATGGTATGATTTTGTGGAAGAAATTCTAGACGGACAGGTAGAAAGAAACATGTAGGAAGGGTGACAAACTGGAGTGCACACTACTGCATCTTGCACTGTGCCTCCCTGCAAGCCAGTGCACTGCAGAATCCAACACTTCCCACTGCTCTGGTTGTATGTCACGGAGCGGATTTACAACATTCAGAGCACGCAACTCTGATCTAAAGACAGATGGAAGCTCTCTTGAAAAATCAGTGAGAGGAAAAGAAATCATTCATGCATTCGTTCTTTTCCCCTTTTCCTTTACCTTGGGAAAAAAATGCTCTCCACCACGTAGAAGTCCTGCATCAGGACATCTCTCTCTGGCTTGGAACTCAGATTGCCCACAGTATATCCAATCCCCAGCTGGATGGCCCCCTTCAGAGTGGATGAGGTGGTCTGGCAAAAGGAAAAGAGCAGTCAGTGAGCATTTTACAGCAGATTATCACAATAACATCCCCTGCATTACAATGCAGTCACGTCTGTGACTTCTGTGGGGTCATCTCAGGCACTACACACTGCTAACCAAGTTTACCCAGCTGCTGAAGACATGAATTAGGGCTTCAGATTTGCTGTTTGCAGGATTGTGCTGTCCAAGGGTGCTGCATAAAAATCTCAACCAGATTAATAACCACTGGGCTGTAACTTCTCCTCTCAGCCTGTCACCCACACTTGGGTGCCATCGCCCACTCCCCAAACCCAAACCTTTTTGTAGGTGGTTTCCCCAGAAGCATCCACGCTTCGATGGCCAATCTTCTTTCCTTGGCCTGGCTGTCCTGGCAGTGATGGGCCCTGCAAGGAGAGCACAAGGACAGTCAGGGCACAGGCTGAGCTGCCACCAAGCACATACAGAGCAGCACAGCCACACTCCCACGCTGTACTGCACGCAGGGACCATGGTACTGCTGGAGAAAACCCTGCAGAGTGCCAACAGGTGAAACTGATGCTCTTTGAATTATACTTCCACCCCTCAAGATGAGTTTGAATTGCAACACTCCACCTGACACCCCCACTGCTCGCTGGCAGAGCCCTCAGCGAAGATGCCGAGCTCGGAAAAGATCCAGCTGCCAAGGTTCCCCGGGTGCTTGACTGTGGTTTCCCATTGATTTAAAACAGTGATGTATTAAATCAAACAGCCACAGAGATTTATTCTTAAAATCCCACGCCCTCAGGTGTCACACTGACACCTCGGGCTTTGCTGGAGAGATCAGAGCCAGCTGATGGAGACAGCCCAGCCCCACTCACACTGAGATAATCCATTTAAGCAAGATCTCATCTGTTTACAATTCCAAGGCTGAGCCCACACAGGGTGAGCCACAGGAATGTCTCTTCCACAAGTTTTTCAGTTTACAGAAATGGTATAGACTGCCAGCACTCCAGGGTGACAACAAACCTGCTCTTGACCCCTTCTCCTCTCCTACCTCTGAGTCTGCCTGGGCCTTTCTTTGCCAACCCAGGAGGTAGCAGGTTGTGGCTGCTCCTTTAACAGCCTGATGTAACCAGGTGTTGGGAAGTTCCCTGCAGCTCCTTTTGCAGCCCTAGGGACTCTCTACTCCACCACCAGGCAACATTGCAGCCACTCCCAAGCTCTCTGCCAGTTGATCCCCATGGATCCTGGAGCCCATCAGACAGCTAGAAATGCTGGTGAGACACCAGCACCATTTCGGGGTTTGCTACGTTGCAGAACAGCTTTGGATGTTCCTTTGAGTAGCACACAGAGAGATCCAAGGTCACTTCCCAAGCGACACTGTTCTGTCCCTGTCCCTCTTGAGTGCTGCACAGACCCAGCTCCGAACCAATGGCTCCAGCAAACAATGGATAATTTTGCTCAGACTAAGAAGTTCTTTGTACTTTGGATTTTGATCAAGAGCTTGCAGTTATTTTTGGTCAATCTGCTCATACATCTCGTACTAAGGGGCAGTCTGAGTTCTCCTTCAAAAATCCCATTTCCTACCCTATTTTATTAGCAGAGCCAGCCTTGCTCCTGAGCACTCCTCCTCCAGCAGCTGTGAGCAGCAGCACAGCTCAGCCTCTCCTTCTACCAGCCCGTGGGATCTTACTCCATGCAAGCCCCAGCTGTGCTGTCCCGCCTTGCCAATGGCTCACAACATTCTCCCATCGTGATGAGCAGACACAGGCAGGGGGAAGGCACTGCCATCCCAGGAACTGCAGTGACAAAAGCCTCTTCCAGTCTCTTGCTCTGCCTGTGGCTGTTTCCAGGGCAAGAAACAGTGGCCCTATTTGTGTGCTGAACGATGCAACCAACTTCCACAGAAGCTGAGCCTCCCACTACGCATATTCCTGTGCAGGTACAAAAGAATCAAGTGTCACATTCCAGGCAATTTTTGGGGAAGATTTTGCTGATCGTGTATACAAATTCTGATCACCCCAGGTGAGGAATGGGAAGGGGGATGTAAAAAAATTTGATCAAACAAAAATCATTTGAACATGATGCCCTAAACCATGAGTGTGGGTTTCAGGGAACAGCTTTCAGGCACAGAGCCTCCTACTAGATTCCCTCCTGCCAACTGTGAAGAGTTTTGCTCCAGAAGGTAACAGTGACTCAGAACCTGCGACCTGGAATATCTACAAGAGAAGATGAGTCCCTGGAGACGTTCCCCTGTTTTAGAGCTTCACAAATCACAGCCTCCCTGAATTGCTCCCACCAGCAGGTAAGACCCAACACAGAGGCCTGGAGATGCCCAATAGATGCATTCTCCAGTTACCACTTCCAAGTGCTGGTGTGGAAGAGGTGCCCTCAGTCATTGCAGAGGCATCATGGATCACACAGCCAAAACTGGCCACATGATGAGCACAATCGCTCCACATCCCTGCTGCGGCTGCGGTGATGCCAACGAAGGGACCCCGGACACCTGCTGCTAATTTTATTTCTCCCAGATAACAGATATTAATTTTTTAATAATCTCATAAGTATTTTGAAATCCAGTTTCACTCAAAAAAGGCAGGCAGAAGAGTTTCCTAGAGCTCTGTGTTATCATTTCTCAACACAGGATTGTCAAACCCAGCTTTACACATCTCACCTCAGTGATGGCTGTCTTCTTTGGGCCCAGACCTGCAGACAAAAGGGAAGAGCATCAGGAAAAGTACAGACATCAAATAAAAACCCCCAGCCCAACCACCAAACCTCTGAGAAAACAGCTCAATGCTTTGTCTTTTCAAATACAGCAGCCAGCCTTTAGAGCAGCTGGTTTTACTTGGTTTTCAGTTTCACTAGTGCAGGAATCTGATGGTACAGGACTCACCCGAACAATTTCATATTCAGAAGCACAAAAATGCATGTTTCTTCCCAGCAATAGTATTTCCTACAGGCTTCAGCAGAGAGGTCTTACAAATCTCTTCTGCCCCATTAAGCAATGGGTCCACACTATGCTAAAGAGTTGGCTCCATGCAGAAGCCCAGAGAGACATTCCTGAAGCTGTTTTCCAGCCACTCAGAAGGCACTTGACAAACTATATTGATAATTGAATCTATTTATAGAATCCAATGTCCAAATATATCACACAAATGAACGCATCATTTATCTTTATCGCTGCCTCAGGAGAAGCCACTGCTGCTCCATTACAGCCAACGGTGGAAATCAGGGTTTTGCCTCAAGGCTTTCAGATCTATAATCAGAGCTGGAAACACAGGCCCAAACCCTCTGACATGAGGCCATCTCCCATTTCCTAGCCTGAGTTTGTTTTTCTGAGTTTTTCCGAGCCCAAATTTGCAAGAAGCTCCTTAATTTCAGACAGCAGTGAGCACAGGCTCCTGTGTGGAACGTGGGACAATGAGATCCCAGGAGCTACCATGAAGGATCAAGAGCTGCTGAAGAGGAGCTCCCCACACCACCCCAGCAGCCCCCAGCACCTCTGGGTGCACAGACCAGTTCTCAGGGGGGAGTCTCCTGCTCAGAACACAAACCCAAGGGACAAGTTTAATGCACCTGTTTCCAGGTTCGAGTCTGCCACTCCCTGTTCCTGTCCTACAGCGTTCCTACAGGCACAGATCCTTATCAACCCATAATCCTTCAGGAAGGGCTTAATTTTGCAAGAGACCATTGAGTGGAGTTTTGAGTTCATCTACACTCAAATTAGGGGGTAGAGTGGATGTCCTCTGTCTCTCCTGGCTGGAGAGCAGGAAAAGCTCTGGAGCACCCAACCCAACTTCTGCTGCTTCAGCATCTCCCCCATTTGGTGAAGGAAGAACTTTGATGGTTTACCTGTGGCACCTGTTCAACCCCTTCAAAGTGAAGCAGTGACGCTGCTCCAGGGATTGCTCCCGAAAGAGCCTGAGCAAGAACTCAGGCATAACTTCAGTAGCTGAAGGGATTCCAAGAGAGCTGGAAAGGGACTTTGGACAAGGGTCTGGAGGGACAGGACAAGGGGGAATGGCTTCCCACTGCCAGAGGGCAGGGTTAGATGGGATATTGGGAAGAAATTCTCCCCCGTGAGGGTGGGGAGGCCCTGGCACAGGCTGTCCAGAGCAGCTGTGGCTGCCCCACCCCTGGAAGTGTACAATGGCAGGTTGGACAGGGCTTGGAGCAACCTGGGAGAGTGGAAGGTGTCCCTGCCCATGGCAGGGAATGGAACAAAATGAGCTTTAAGGTCTCTTTCAACCCAAAACATTCCAAGATTCCATGATAATAGGATAACAACAACACCAGGGAAGTGTGTGACTCGGTTACATTTTGGAAAATATTTCAGACTCTGGAAAGCAAATTAACAACAAACCCAACAAAAAACCCTTGGTGATCACAGGGGAGATGAAGCTGCTCTGGCTCAGAAGTGCTGCAGGTGCCTCACCATCCTGATCTCCACAAACTGGGCAGTCCCTCATGCAAAACAAGTCTTGTCACGTGGCGCTTGGCGCTGTCTGCAGAGCACCCCGGGGCCTGCAGCCCGGCCTGCGGGGCAGAGCCAGAGCGGCACGGGAAGAGTCACTCTCGTTATTCTCTTTTAAACAGTGCCCAACTCCTGCGTCAGGAGCAGTCACTGAAATGCCACTCCCTGTGTCAGGCAGAGGGAAGTGAGCAGAGCGGGAACCCGAGGGGTGCAGAGCAGCTCCCCTCTGTCACGCACGCAGGCCGGGTCCCCTCAGCTGAGGGGGTGTCACTGACACGGGCAGGTGACACACACCACGAGTGACACGAACCCCATCACTCCTCCAGCTCTCGGACTGCAGCAGCACATGGCTCAGGACCACTGTGAGCTCAAACTGTGCTGAAAAATTAGTTCTTTGGCCTAAGCCAACACAATTTTGTGATTATTGAACAAAACACCCTGCAATGGCCCAGAGAGCAGGAAATAAGGCTCTGAGTGAGCATTTGGCTAATGAACTTCCAGGGCACAAGCTGAAGCAGCACTTCCAGAGCACTGGGGAATCCAAAGGAGCCAATGCTGCTCCAGACTGAGCGCTGGAAATGGCTGGGAACGCAGCACAGCTGAGAGCCCCGGGCCAGGGGAATGTGCTCTCTCTGCATGGCTGCCACCGCTCTCCTGCTGCACTAATCTCGTTTCTGCACTTTGTCACAATTCCAGAGCAGGAGATTATCTTTAATTTTGTGATAATTACCACAAGCCGCTTCCATTCCCAGCTTTTAAGTGTCTGCTGCTGTACACGTACCAAATGTGGAATCAACGCCAACCGTCCGCACAAAGGAAAGGTATCGGAGGCAAGGAACCGCAGATCTCTGGGAAAAATGATGCCTGATGTGGGCAAGAGCAACCCCAGCAAAACTTCCCTCTGCACCCACCAGTAATAAAAAGTAATCAGCTTTATAAAATCAACTTGTCTAGTCAGAAAACGTAAAAATCTTCCACTGGCTCCTCTGTGTGTGGCACACGGCTGCGCTCTGCTCAAACAAGCTGACAGATGGCCAGGCAAAATCTGATTTAACTCCAGCTCCGGGGGTTACAGAGCCACGAGGCAGCGCTGGGGCTTGCGGGAGTGGCAGCACTGCTGCGGGAAGTTTCGACACTTAACAAGCTAATTGAAATGATTCTTATCCGATTTGGTGTGGCTTACGAGGCTGTGCTCAGAAATGTGATGAGCAGCTCTGGAGGAAACCCTGCGATGAAACCCCAACATTCTGCCCTGCCTCCAGTCTGTGCCTGGGTTCTGCCAGGCACTTCATGCATGCTTGACCTGCTGCCTTCAGTTCTGTTCTCATCTGTGCAAGGCTTTGAGTGACCCTGTCCCAATGCTTGGGCTTCTACAGAGCCTCTGAAATTAACACTTCAGTTGTGACATTCAGCAATTCCTATCTCAGACTTAACTTGTGTTTTTTCCATATTCACAGTCACATTGGCCATCTCCACCACTAAGCTGACACCCTGCAGGACAGCCAGGAATTTCCTCCTGGAAAGCCTCTGCACAGGAAAGGGCTTAAGTTTCAGCTCTACCAGCCAGAGGAGCAAAACCCCCACAAGGTAAGGGTGGTGAGGCCCCAGCACAGGGTGCCCAGAGGAGCTGTGGCTGCCCCATCCCTGGAAGTGTTCCAGACCAGGCTGGATGGGGCTACGAGGTCTAGTGGAAGCTATCCCTTCCACTTCCTTCAAAACTGGCTGAGGCAGGTTGACTTGCCAAAACCCTTCATCATCAAAACAGGCATTAGAGGCTTCTGTCTACCGGAAAGGAATTTCTTAAAAGGTTTACAAAAATCCAGCAGAAGCCTAATTTAAGATTATAGAATCCTAGAATACCCTGGGCGGGAAGGGACACACAAGGATCATCGAATCTAAGTCCTGGCCCTGCACAGACACCCCAACAATCCCACCCTGGGCATCCCTGAGAGCGGTGTCCAAACGCTCCTGGAGCTCTGGCAGCCTCGGGGCCGGGAACATTCCCTGGGGAGCCTGGGCAGGGCCCATATGATCTAATAACGAAGTTTTCTTTATAAGACAGGTCTATACACACAAACTTACATTTATAAATTGTAAGTATTTGATGCTTTATGATGCCCTAGAGAAGTCAAAAGAAATCAGAATAACCAGTGGACTCCTTTCTCTGATCAGAAGTGCTGCTATATCTTTATTAAAAGCTTCACTTTACTTAAGGGTTTATAAGGATATGCAATGTGACTGGAACTAAAAATACGTGAAAATATAAATGCCACGTAAGCTCCTTGGCTGGAGGCTGCAACAGCATGACTCCCCCAGAAATCCAGCACACCAGAGACCTGCAGTTTTCCACTCGCTCCCAGGTTGGTCTAGTGGAAGGTGTCCCTGCCCATGGCAGGGGGATGGAACTGGATGAGCTCTAAGGTCCCTTTCAATCCAAACCATTCTGGGATTCTATGAAATGCTGACAAGTCACACACACCCCAAAGGAGTGTGTGCGTCTCATTTTTCAATTTCTCCATTGAGAACAAGACAACGTGACACACCTGAGCAGCCCATTTGGACAATAAGGGGATGTGGAGACTGTAACCAGGACACTACAATTCCCTGTTCCATCAGATCCCTAACACAGACTCACTGGGTCAATGCCTTACAGGCAAAGGCAGAAACAAGAATGCCAAGACAGGAGCTGTGGAAGTTAAAGCCTGTACACATGTATTGCTATCGAAATACAGGCAGAAAGGATGGAAATTAAATGCATCCATCAAAAGAGACAGCTGTTACTGCCTGTAAGGGACTGCTGGTGAAAACAAATTAAAATTAAGGGGGAGTTGGGGAAGGCAATCCAGCAAATCATGGAATGGGTTGGGTTGGGAGGGACCTTAAAGCTCATCTCCTTCTACTCCCTGCCATGGGCAGGGACACCTTCCACTAGACCAGGGTGCTCTGAGCCCCCACCAACCGGGCCTTGGACACTTCCAGGGATGGGACAGCCACAGCTTCTCTGGACAACCTGTGCCAGGGCCTCCCCACCCTCACAGGGGAGAATTTCTTTGCAATATCCTATCTAACCCTGCCCTCTGACAATGGGAAGCCATTCCCCTTTTTCTGTCCCTCCAGGCCCTTGTCCAAAGTCCCTCTCCAGCTCTCTGGTAAGCAAGAAAACACTCCTGAACTGGGAAGCAGCCCCTGAGCCAGTGTGGCAGCCAGCTGGGCTTTCCGAGGAGCCAGCATAAGCATCGGGTTGTGTCTCAAGGCAAAAGCAATCCCTGAATTTCTCCTGGCACTCCACACGTGTGGCTCCAGCTCCCAGCATACGGAGCAGCAGCACAGGGCAGTCCTGGGAGGGGAGTGGACATCACAAGGAGCAGGAACTGTCTTAGCAACCCCCCAGAGACAGCAGATGAGTACAACCTGCCCTTCCCAAGCACCTACTTCTGATCACTAAACGTATTTTCTTCCCATAATTCAACACCATTTGATTTGGATGAGAAACATCAAGTAAGGCACAATATTAAATTAAAAATTTGGTTTCTCCCCCCTAAAGTGTGCCATCTCTTGGCAGAAAGAGCTGTAGCTGGTTCTGCACCCTGGGCGTGGATCACTGCTCCTGCCATCCGAGAGCCTGGAGAAATAATACAGAAATAAAGCAATCTGAGATAAATTCTGCTTGCTATGTAGAACCTACATAAAGCTTTACCACCTAAATGTATCTATTTTTCCTTGGAGCACTGCCTGACTGACTTTTGGGATTATCCACACAAAAATGGTGCTGGTCAAACCCAGCTGACCCTCTCTACCAGCTGGTTCACCCCATTATTCATCCCAGCGCTCAGGCATAGGCTCCATTCCTATGGGCAAGCATATAGGGGGAGGAGAGACCTGGCTCTGATGCACCTGCAGCACAGGTAGCTCTACATTCCTCAGGACACTTTAGCCAGCATCCAAAGTCCAGCAGCTATTTGCAGCAGAAATGCTGGCAGCACCGGGCAGTATCCAAACTGGGCTACCAGGAGCAGCCAGAGATAAATAATCCTGTTTAATCCCACCTCAGCCACCCCGACCTCCTCCCTGTCCCCTGCTCCTTCTCATCACCCCCATGGGCTCTGTGCCTTGTTTGAAGCACGCAGGAGCCACCTTCACATAAAATGACATTTGCACACCAGGATCTGCTGCCCCTGCTCCATGTGCTGCACTCTTCCCATGGCCTTTGTCTTGTTTATCTCAGCAGAAATGCTGGGGATGGGAACAGCAAGGCTTGTACAAATAAATGGCTTGTACAAATGAAGAGAAGGAGCTTAATGTACAGGCTGGGCAGGCCGGGCCTCGGGGCACTGCTGTGGGACCTGCTGAGAGCAGTGACACGGCTGACCCCTCCTTTCCACCCTGGGCACGGACACACTCTTCCATTAACTGGAGACAGACAGGGGCAGGGAGCCCCAGTCCTGTCCCAGCCACCCCCTCAGGTTTCTGATCCCCAAACTCCAGAAGCTGCTCCCCTGCCAGCTCCCAGGGATCAGCACTGAACCTGTATTTTACAGCCCAGCTCGGCTGATCAAAGCAAACTTCCAGCTTATGGAGCATCAGCGCTGCTAGGGACTGCCACAAAAGGATGTTCTGCAGTAAAGGCACCTACCCGCCTGGTTTATTTTTGGGTTTATGCAGAAACTCTTTCTGCCTCAAAAATAAATCCATTTATCCCAGCTCAAGAGGCAGGGCAGAAGCTGAAGATACAAGCAGGGAGTTAACACGTCCCTTCCTCATCGTCAGCTGCAGGTGCCACCACATCCGGGGTGCAGCATCCCGGGTGCAGCCCTCCTCGGGGAGCTGAGCCAGGACATCACCACGCTGGAACGTTTCCTTGACAACTCCCCGGAAAAGCACTTACAGCGCCAAAGCCCAATTACAGTGAGGAACGAGCAGGACAAGACCAGGGAAATGAAATTCAAAAAGAACTGATTTGTTGTCTTGTTTTGGATCAGCTGCATGTAGAAAAAGGACAATTTTGGAGTGCTGAGCCCAAAGCGTGTGACACAGTGACAAAAAGCAAAACAAAAATCTCATCAAGAGCAGCACACAATAGCTGCCACCCAGCAGCGGAACAGGCTGCAGCCGCTCGGCTCAGTAATTACGCAATCCAGTGGGATGTTCGGGCAAACATCTGCTCCATGGGAAAGGTGCAGCCTTATCTGAACACCGTGTTCCTGCTCCCTTCCACGCGCCGGTCACAGGAGGATTGTGGAGTGGAAGAACACACGCTCCCCAGCACGTCCCTCGCGGGCAGTGGGGGCAGGAAGGCGAGAGGCTCCCAAGGTCAGGCACCCAGCAGTGGCGTTGGAAACGCCGGCCTCTTCCCAGCTTCTGGTTTCTCTCTTTATTACAACCTGTAAGTCCAATCTGCCTACCAGCACTCACGACAAAGCTGGATCAGGATTAGAGATGGCAAACACGGAGCAGGAAGTGTCCCCTCTGCAGGACTGAGCCAGTTTTGCGCCTGTGACGACACCCAGGCACAGAGGTGCCGCACCAAAACCACGACGCCAATTTAGAGCGGGGCCGTAAAAGGCTGAAGGACTTTGAAGCCACATTCCTCACAATCATCCAGAAGAGCCAGAGCAACATTCAGCTGCCCTTACCTTGTTCAAGGGTAGGACAAGCTTCAAATCCCCTACTAGCAGGTTCCAACCCATCAACTCCACTCACTCGAGCATCTCCTGCCTGCCCAGAGCTGTGGTTCGGCAGCAAGAGGACACAGAACCTCCTGCTGCCTTTCTAGCTGTGTTGCAAAACCACTGGGGACCTGAATGTAGCACATGACCCCAGGCAGCCCCTGGGACTCTTTTCTGTGTGTTCAGATGGAGTTTCCAGCTGCCACAAGGTCCCTGAGAGCTATTTCTCAAACCCAGGTCAGAGAAGCACAAGGCAGTGAAGGAATTCACTTCCCTCCTTCATTTTCCAAGCATTCCCATCCCCCTGCCTGCAGACTCCTACTGAGAAGCGGGATCCAGGACCTTTACCATGTCCTACCTACGTGCAGGGAAGGAGGCTCACCTCCATCCTCCAATATGCTGCTCTCCCAGTGCCATTAATAATGAGGGAGAAGCTCGACCTGACTAATCTGAGGTTACACCCTGTCTGCCACAGCCAGAACAGTTGTTCTGTCCCAAATACCCAGGGTTTCCATCGTGGCACAGCTCGGGGCTTTGGCTGCTTGGGGCTTAGTGTCAGCCCATAGCACCTCCCAGCCAGGTAGGGATTAGTGTTGCTGGAGCCTCTTCACTAGCCAAGCTCCTTTTGGAACTCGCTGGCTCTGACAGGATACCTGCAAGGCAGGTGCCAGGCAACGGATGGGGAACTGCTAGCTGGAAAAAGGATCTATTCACTCTGGGCAATCCCAAAATTTCTTATGCTGATAAATAGCACAGGATATTGTTATTGAGAAGACAAACCCCCTTTAACTAGAGCAGGAGGATGCCTTTGCACATCAGCTTGGCTCCCTTTCCAGTATTCCTTCTCTGGGTATCCTGCAAAGGATCTCAGCTTGTCTGGGGGGAGCACTGGCAACGCAAAGGAATCATTCCAGCTGCTTGCAGAGCAGCACAGCAGATACCGAGAGCGTTGGATTGCAGGCTGCATGAGACAGTGACAAACTATCCCCCCTACTTTATCTCTCAGCCCTGTCTTACAGAGGGTTTTGCATCTCCAATCCAGGAGGGATCAGCCAGATTATTCATAACTTCCACTATTTAAAAGTGTTTTCCTATAGGTCCTACCTCAAACAAGAATGGCTCATTCACCAGCAGCAATTATTCTAATCCAATTTAGTCTGAGTATAGAAGAATGCAACCCACAAAGATATCCACCTGTCCACATTTTCCATTTTCTGACATTCTAAAAAACGCATCGAAGTCCAGTTACGACCGTCAAAGAAGGTAAGGAATCTACTTGAAGTTTCCCAATAACCACCTACCACAACACCAGGACATAGAGATGTCACCACAGTCAGCACAGCTTTAAACCCGTGGGATCCCAGCATCCCAATCAACAGCAGTCTCCAAAGGGAAAACAGCTGTTCTGTCTGCAGGCCACCCTTCACAAGACATCCCAAAGATGCACCTGGATTTTTAATGAGTGGGGTATTACCTGATTTACTCTGTAGCCAAAGCTGCTCGGCTAAATCCTCTAAGATTTAATTCCACTCTGGCTAATGTCACCTGACAGAGATTTTCTGAGGGTGCTCAAGCACTGGAGACTTGAAAGGGGATTTCAGAGCAAGGTTATGCACAACATGCGTCACTGGAGATAAAGTCCTTGCACCCAGCCTGATGGGAGCAGCCAACAAACTCCTTCACCAAACACTCCCGGGTTGCCACAGGAGCTGCTGACAACACTGCAGCGTAGAGCTTTGCATCCCAACGCTGAGGACAAAGCCTGGGTGGGAAAGGAGGCTGTTTCAAAAACAAACGTCCAGGCAAAAGCATTAGGTTGCATTTCCAGACCAGTTTTTAGAGCATGAGTTTGTGATACAGCCCTCCTGTCAACAGCCCCAGAAGTGTTCAAGCCTAGGTTGGATAAGGCTTGGAGCAACCTGGTCTAGTGGAAGGTGTCCCTGCCTATGGCAGGCAGTGGAACAATATGAGCATTAAGGTCCCTTCCAACATAAACTATTCTGTGATTCCATGATCCCTCCCCTCCCTGGACATGCCAACACCTTCTCTCTTCCCCACACTGAGGGGGCTGGTACCCAGGCGGGGTCCTGAGCCTCCAGTCTTCTCCCCAACTGGGGCTCTGTGAGCAAACATCCCCCAGAGCTGCAGCAGCTCTGGACAGACAGGTCCCCTGTGCTGTCAGACTCGGGAATGATCTCCAGGTGAAAAGCTACTGACACAAGGTGTGGGGAGCTGGAGGTTAAGAATAAATTTACATTATTGCTCATTACCATGTTCTTTTCCCACTGGCCTTGCTAAGGCCTTCTGCTCTCTGTGACTCAAGTGTTTTGGTTGGGTGCTCCTGCACTGCTCTCAGAAAGGCACCTGAACAGATGGAAGAAAACAAGCCACAGCAGAACAAGCTCAAAAGATGGAGTGTGCTGCCAAAAATCGTAACTCAAAGTTTCAGCAAGAAGTCTCTCCTCTCCCTGGGATCCTGGCTGTAGCATGACAGCTAGTGACTCAGCTAGCAGCTGATAATAAGGTACCTAAAAAAAAATGACATTTAAAAAAATACTTCTAGAGCTCTTACTAGGAAATTCAAACAGGTGAGACACACAAAGAGGGCACAAAGAGATAACCTGGTGCCCATGCTGGGCTACAGGGATGTCTCAGTTGTGTTACACCAGCGATCAGGGACAGTCTCCTCCAGCGCGGGCAGCCACGAGCTGAAGGACAGGCTGGTTCTGGCACAGACCTGCAGCCTGCTCCAAGCTGGGGCAGGAAAGCAGCTTCTCCAGCCCGGCCTGGAGGACTTGTACTTGGAGGCTGAGCCAGGCATTAATTACTTCTTTTTAACCAAGTGCAGCAATGCCCATTTATTTACTCATTTGGGAAACCAGATCTCCAGACTCTGCACAGGTACGTGCCCAAACAAAGATACAAAAGAAGAAAGAGCAAAATCCAAAAGAGCACTCAGGCTCCCAGGGTGCTGCTCAGGCAGAACTGAGGCTGTTGCTGAGCTTGTTCTCCCAAACTCCCACAGGCCCCCAGATGCTGAGGACCCTGCAGATTTCTGGCACTGTTCTCCCTGAGGCTGAGCACACACTTGTACCCAGCACAGCCACAAACCCCTCTGGGAGCAGCACCAGTTTGGGCTGAGCTTGCATGGGGCATGAGATGTGCCTCACCCTTGGTATTCCTGCACTTGTACAGGACAGAGGAGTGGTCAAGGTCTCTCTGAAGTGATGTGGTTTCCAGGATGTGTCTGATAGAAGACTCTTAATAGGTAAAGACAACAAGTTACCTTAGCGTTGAACCCCAGCCAGCTGGGTCAGCTCTCTTCCCAGCTTTCCAGAGCCTCCAGATCCTGCGCTGTGGGTTTCAGAGCAGCTCTTCTCCAGTGAGGGAGTGGAGGAAAGGCATGCCTTAAACAGAGAGAACTACAACTAAAGAATATTGGGCTCCAAACACAAGTGACCACCTTAGGAAGAGCCCAGTCTGGCTGCCCACACAGCTCATAAATGTGCATTGACATCACTTTGTAAGCTCCAGATGCAACTGGGAACAACTTCTGGTCTCCCAGGTTCTAAAACAGAGCCCTGAACCATGAACAACTTGCACCCTTCTCAGGGCTTTACTCAGCATCTGCCCAACACAAGGAAGAACTTGGCATGCCATATGAATCATAGAATCATCGAGCTTGGAAAAGACCTCCAAGATCATCAAGCCCAACCTTTGACTCATTATGCCCACTAAACCATACAGCAAAGGGCCATTTCTACTTGTTTTTTGAACACTTCCAGGAGTGGCATCTCCACCACTGTCCTGGGTAGCCTGTTTCAAGGCCTGACCACTCTTTCAGTGAAGAAATTTTCCCAGTGTCCGACCTGAACCTTCCCTGGGCCACCTTGCGGCCTTTTCCTCTTTCCTGTCCCTGTTCCCTGGGAGCAGAGCCCAACCTCCCCGGCTGCCCCCTCCTGTCAGGGAGTTGTGCAGAGCCACAAGGTCCCCTCTGAGCCTCCTTTTCTCCAGACTGAGCCCCTCCAGCACCCTCAGTTGCTCCTGGTGCTCCAGACCCTTCCCCAGCTCTGTTCCCTTCTCTGGGCACACTCCAGCCCCTCAGTGTCCTTCCTGTCATGAGGGGCCCAGGACTGACCCCAGGATTCGAGGTGGGGCCTCAGCAGTGCCCAGCACAGGAGGCCGGTCACTGCCCTGCTCCTGCTGGCCACACAACTCAAGCCAGCAGCATGGAGTGAACTTCAGCTTAGCATTTCTGAGCTACACAGAAGAACCTCATAAGTTCTTTAATACTGTTTACTAAGACTTCAATAAAACAAGAAATGAATTTGTTCCCCTGAACCAGAGCACTACAAGTTTGGATCAGCCAAGCACACGCTGCCACTGACCTGTGAAAGAGAGGGGGAACAGCACAATCTGCTCCTGTGTTTGGACAGAAACAGAAGCCACAGCCAGGCACACTGACATCAAATATTCCCTCAGAAAAGCATCTCCAGGAGGACAACCCAGCTGTGTGCTCAGGCTTCTCCTCCCAGCCACCAGCTTTCTGGTTTATGGCGGTGGTTGTGGGGAGGCAGGAAGAAACAGAGGTGTGTGGTGATGCTGGCCAACACTTACACAACACTTCTCAGTGGGGCACGAAGGACACCGCAGGCTGACACAGGCAGTCTCATGCCTTTAAGGTCTACATTTCCTGGCTCCCAGTCCAGTAGTCTCCTTCCAAACCAGATGGCTTAAGCCTACAGCTCTGTCCCCACCAAGCAGTGGGGCTCCCCAGCCACACCGAGGAAGCCAAGCAGGTTTGAGCGGGGGAGTTCTTTTCACAAAGCACAGCAGAAGGGCAGTCGGAAGGCTCAGAGCAGCCGGGAGCTGAAGGCTGTCTGTGGGAAGAGGAGAAGGCAGGTGTGATGAAGCAGAACCATCCTGCAGGTACTGCGGTTCCTTTTAAGGATGGGCCTGACCAAGCTCTGCAGTTTTGGATGGGGCTTCTTGGCTTCCTCTTCACCAAAATGGGTGCACGGGTTTTGCCAGAACTTAAAGGTGAGTCATAAGGCAAAGGAGGTTTGGAGACTGGTTTCTTGTCAAGTCAGAAGCAGGAGCTCTAATAGAAAACATGAAGTACCAGGCAGCACTAGCTACTTCTGCCTGCAACACACTCCTTTTTCCTTTAGATGAGCAGCTGCCATTCAGACACATCTTATCCCTCCCTCCCACAGGTCTTGAATTAAGTCATTTTTCACCCCACCTCACCCTTCCACATTAAGTTTTTACCCCACTTCACAGGAAAACTTGCATTTAAATTTCATTTCTTCAGCTGCTGTAAAAACCCACCTTGTTTCTCTAGGTTACAGTTTGCTCTTCATGCTGGGCACTTCCAGCCTCCTTGTACTCCCAGTTTTCAGTTTAGAAAAGATTAAAAATAAATCCAATCTTTGTGTTTTAAAACCTGGGAGTTCGGGAAGCCACAGTATCTCTCTAAGATTGCTATAAACCTTAAATCTCATCTCCTGTGGAAGCTTGTGCACTGCCATCCCATCCATACAGAACCAGAGCCTGCACGTATTAAACCAAGTTCCTCCCAAATTGCCAAGTTTCTCATTTTCTTTAATAAGCATTTTCTGGCATTATCAGTCCAGAAGCCACTTGCTCAAAAGAGTGTCCCAGATAGTTAATCCACCAGTGACTCCGGCCCAATACTGAAATGAAAACAAACATCCAACCCTCTGAGACTACAGAGGAGAAAGACTATGTCAGCAGTTCTCTACCATCAAAATTAATTTAAGCCTGAAGAGATGCTAGGTTGAAAAGAAGTATCTTGGAATTAAAAAAACCCATAAGCATACCAATCAGTATGAGACTGCAGCCTCACTTTGAGTTCTGGAGGCACTTTGGGCACCACAAGATCAGAAGGATCCAGAGCTGTTGGAGAGTGTCCAGAGGAGGGACACGGAGCTGGGGAAGGGTCTGAGGAGCGGCTGAGGGCACTTGGCTCGTTCAGCTGGAGCAGAGGAGACTGAGGGGAGGCTCCTCGGGGGCTGCAGCTCCTCCCGAGGGGAGGCGGAGGGGCAGGGGCTGAGCTCTGCTCTGGGACAGGGCCAGGAGCCCAGGGAACGGCTGGAGCTGTGTCAGGGCTTGGCATGGAGCTCAGGGAAAGGTTCTTCCCCCCGAGGGTGCTGGGCACTGCCCAGGCTCCCCAGGGAATGCTCCCAGCCCCGAGGCTGCCAGAGCTCCAGAAGCGTTTGGACACCGCTCCCAGGGATGCCCAGGGTGGGGTTGTTGGGGGGTCTGTGCAGGCCAAGGGCTGGACTTGATCCTTGTGTGTCCCTTCCAGCTCAGGATATTCCAGGAATCTATGAAAAGCTACAAAATGCAACACAATATCCATCTCCTGAAAAACTTCATTGTCTTGTAATGTAAGTCAGAATTACAGGGGAGAAAACATTACATTAAGCAAAGGCAATTGTTAACCTTCCCGATTTCAGCTCTTATCACTGACAACCATAAAAACCACCCCATAACATGTGCTATTTAAACCCCCAAATAATCCCCACCTGTTAGGCAAGAGTGAAACCCAAGGCCCTATTTCTGAATTCTACCTCAGCAAGTGTCTGTAACTGAGCATGTCATTAACAGTGACAAGCACAGCTTTGAGACTTCAGCTTCATTTTCTGCTCTCTCTATTCCAGCTTTGAAGTCAGGGACTCTTTTACATCTCTACAGTTTGCATTTCTGCCAGCAAATGCTCTGCGTTTTGTACACTGCCCCCGTCAACACACAGCCAGCCAGATGGAGAGAGAGGCACACAACACGTACAGAGAGGAGGAAAACTGCCATTTTGCAGATGACACCCAGTTAAAAGTGACATTTAAAGAGAAGACAAGTGGTTTCAGGTATTACATCTGCCCTCTCGGCTGCATGTAGGACTGAGCACACCACCCCTTCATCCTGGCACAGGGATGCAGAACCAGCTACACTGACAGAAACTGCGGAATCAAGATGCAGAAAGACAACCAAGTTCCACATCAGCATCCAAGTGGAGTGACTGTGACGGCTGAAGTGCCATCAGCACATTCAGGGAAGGAGCACTCAGCCAGAGGAGGATTTTAGCCAGCTCCCTCCCTTTGAAAAATGCAATAATGGACAATTTTATACTGAAAAATCCACAAAATCTGGTCCATCAGATGTGCAGAGAAACTACAGAAAGAGAAACTACTGCAGCATCTTCATCCTCAGCTGCTGCATCCTGCTCAAAGCAGTGGCTTTGGCAGTATTTCCTTGTGTCTTAGCCCAGGTCACAGAATGTGCCAAACATGACACGGCAGCACAAAGACAGGCAGATCTTCCCCGATTTTTTAGAGCAGTTAACAAAGTCCATCCCTTTTGCCTTGCAGAGGACCCTTCCCTCTCCACCCATTAACCCACGTGGTAAACACCATCAGTGCCACAAAGCCAGGGTGAGCTCCAGTTCCCAAGCCTACACTGGGAAGAGAGCTGCACATCCTACAGGAACACCCAACCAGTGGCCATGGCAGGCTCCAGCTCATCACCTTCATTTTACTTTGTACAATGCACACGTGTGTTTCTAGGCCTTAAGCCAAGCCTGAAGGTTTTTCTTCAATCCCTCAGTTTTTCAGGACCTCAAGTAAAATCGATGGACACCAGAGGTGACAACTGACTGAAGGCTGTCCCCTCTAGGATCCACTTCGGACAAAGTGGTAACAAAACCGAGCAGGCTCCAAGGGCAGAAACCAGCCACGTCGCATCTCAGCTGTTGTGACTCCCAAGATTTTATCAACTGTGTTGACAAAGCAGGATACACCACTGTTGGTGGCTGAGGTCACCTGAACTCTGCCAGAGTTCACAAGTGTTTGGACAATGCTCTCAGGCACTTGGTAGGATTCCTGGGGTTCGCCTGTGCAGGGCCATGAGCTGGACTCAATGATCCTTGTGGGTCCCTTCCAACCCAGGAGATTCTGTGACTCTATGGTTTCCGGCACTGTGGTCTGCTGGGAGCCTCACAGGACTTAGGAGATGAGTCTTGAGCTTTGAAAGGACTTCACAAAACCCCTCAAAACTTGCCAATTACATAAAAATACTCAAGTGCTCTGAACCCTTAGTGAGCTGTATCAATGCACCAACCCAAATTGCTCCCACTCAAGTTACTCAAATTGGTGCCAAGTGGCCTGAATTACCTGAGCTCAGATAGCCCTGAATGAGATGAAAATCCATACACAGCTGTTCTCAGCCAACTCCATCACTGGAGGGCTGACAGGACCAGCACTGAACAGCATCTGAAGCAGTGCTGTGACTGTACTGCTGCCCAACTACAATGGGAGAAAAACCAGGTAAATTCCTAGAGCTCAGGAGGATGCTGTTAACTTGCCCTTTAAACAGAATCACAGTTCCATCCACAAATCAGGAATTCCACCCTAAAAAATAATTGAAATAATTGAACTAAATCACCTTGAAGTCATTCATCTCATGCACAGAAACAAGACTGTTCTGCCATACTGTTAGAGAGCTATATTTGAATTTTTTTTAGTAGGTAATAAACAGGTAGAGAAGCCTCCCAAGGTCACAGGATGCTCCACAGGTTGACAGCAGCAAGATGAAGATGGTCCCCCCTCATCATCACCCTGCAGCCCACGTGGCCAGGATGTTCTCCCATCCTGCAGGAAAGGGAGGAGGGAGAGCAGATTAAGGTGACCTACATTACTCCTGCTTTAAATACACAGGAGACTTGCTTTTATTCTACCTACCTCATTCCTCCCTGGCCTTCCTGTCCCACATAGGGTTGGCAAGACCCTCTGCTCAGGTGGGATGTGCAGGTGGGGTCAATCCAGCCTTAACCAGGGAGGCAGAAAGCAAGTTTGGGCATCAAGCTTGAATTCCCAAGAGATTGACTTTGCAAACAATGCTCTTTCAAATGGAGATGACACATATTTCTGTATCAGTCCTCAACTCCATCAGGCTGCACTTCACCGGTCTCAGTGGTTGTCTCAGCCATGGGAAATCTGGACCTCCACTTACTTGGGGTGACAGAATATAAAGCAGCAACTGAGAACAGCAAACTCCAAGAGAAAGAAAAGTCTAACCAGCAATTTAAACAACATCTTGTCAGGCAGCAAATGAGCAGGCAAAACAATCTTGACTAATTCTACTCTTCCAGAAGCACAACATGGTCACCAGCACAGTCTGACACATCCAAGACACCCATTTTGAAGGGCAGCATCATGATATGCCCAAAGTTTGGGTCACACTAAGGACAGGCTTCCAACACCAGCCCTGCTAAATGACTGTGAACTCAGGTCCCTCATCCCAAAAGCAGCAGAGTTCTTCTCCTACGGAAAAAACATGAAACAGCTGGGGAATTACTCGGATTTACTAAATTCAGTGAAGGAGTAGAGACCTGACTGGCTCCCAGCCCAGCACTCCCTTCCTCTGGTGAGCTGCATTTCCTCCAGGAGATGGCTGAGGTCAAAGCGCTACCAGATCTTCTGGAAAAGAAATTAGGGGGTGTCTGCCATGGTACAGGAACGCAGACAAGTTGAATGTGAAGAGTCAGCAGTTTGACAGGGCTTTGTCCGAAAAAGCATTACTGAGTTTAACAGAAGAGTTAACAGCTGCTGTGCCTAAATGGGCCCTCAGAGCATGAAAACTCATTTTGCAGGAGCCACCAAGACCCACGCAAGAGCTCCCACAGGAGAGCAGAAGCAGGAAAGCTCTAACAGCGGCAGCCAGAGCACCTGGCAGAAGCTGAGCCAAACCTCATGCCCCTGCGTGGCTGGGAGAGGTGGAACATTACGCAGTAAAGCGAAAAGCAGCGTTTGAGCTCTGTGGAGTCTGACCAGTCTGACCGAGCTCCCCACCAGCCATGGCGCCAGTGGCACTGTCCCAGCAGCGCTGCTGCGTTTTAATGACCACAAACAAGGCAAAGCTGCCCTCGTCTTGTAATCCATTAATTCCTCCCAGTTCAGGAGACTGAGCTGTTTCACCCAGAACAAAGACAGGAGCTGCTGCCTGTGCTGTTCCCATGCTCAGCTAATCTCCAGGCCCTTTCAGTCATGGATGTGGATCTGCCCAGGCTGGTCTTGTGACAAATCCTGGGCTATGACCTGGTTCCCTTTCCTGGATCAAGGAGTGCCTTGGGCAGCAGGAGCAGCTACAGTTGTGCTCCTGGAATGTGGGCCCTTGCCTTTCAAGCACTCCTCATGCAACAGGCAGGTCTTCAATGATGGAGGCAAACAGCTGGTTTACAACTTCTCTTTTCTCCCAGGAAGTCTGTCCCACCCTCTCTATTAGCAATTTCTGCAAAGAGAACATGCAGATTCTGCTGATTAGAGAGGAGATGAGGACTGGGCCCCCTTAATGAGTCTGCAAAGCATTTACACTCCTCACACTGAATGCAAACCGCACAGGCAGTGGTTGCACACAGCGAAGTTTGTTTCCTGCAACTCCAGATCCACAGCTGAGCAGTTATCCAGAGGGACAGCACTTCTCATGGGCATCTGCCAGAGGTGCCACTGTAAAGAACATGCCAGCTTCATGCTATAAAAGAACACTGCTCTTCTTCACATGTGGATTATTCCAGCCTGCTTCTGTGTTACAGTAAGTATTTAAGAGAACCCTTCACATCACACACTGACTCCCTAGTTGTACACATTTGTGGTTTTTTCAATAGAATTAGGAAAGAGCAGGAGGCTTGCTGTAGCTGAAAGCTTGCAGCTTTCAAAGAAAGCTGGAAGAGAAGCAAAGGGACTTGCATCCCCTCCCCAGAGCTGTGAGATAAAAGCACGTCACGGTAAGTGGTGACCAGTGGCATGGGCAGGGCCGGGAAGCCTGGGACAACCCAGAACATTGCCAGCTTCATATTTCCTCCCCACCACAGCATGTCCTCTGATTCAGCCGGGTAATTCACCACAAACCAGTGCCAAAACCCACATGTAAGCTGGGGAAGCCACAAGAATACACCATGGAAGACGATGACACTTAATTAGGGAGTGACAGCATTTTCTGCTAAATATGTGTGTGAGGAGACAAAGTAACAGAAAAGCTGCTCTAATCACTTTTAGCTTTTTAATTACAAAAATGCTTTCCAGAAAATCTGGAGGTTAACCCAGCTATTGGCATCACTGAAAAAGTCAAATAAACAAATGCCAGGCTGCTTAGGAACTGAGTATTTCAAAGACCTACCTAAGAAGGAAAAGCCCCAACATCACCTTATGATCACTGGCTTGTGCAGGGCTCTTGGAGAAGCCAGGCTCCTGTCTAGGGACTCAGTCTGCCTGTTCTCCCCACAGGAGGTGGAAAGCCTGGGAAAGCCAGCAGCTGCTTTCCCTTCGGCACGCGCTCCCCAGGCAGGCAGGTGACAAATGCTGGGCTCTGCTGAGGTTTGTGCTGATGGGGATCAAGACCAAACTCACTTCACACAGGCCGTAAGTTTGGTTTTTTTACACGAGCCTCTTCTTTCTTGTGCTTTTGTTTCATTTCAGCATTGAACAACCTTTGGCTTCCAGGCCCTCACAGTGCCTTGATTTCCCTCTCTGCTGTGCTCACGTCTTTTCCTGGCTGTGAGTGCGTTCCCGTGGTGGAACAGCCGGCAGCAGGGGCTCAGCACAGCGCGTGTCCTCATCCCAGCACGAGAGGAAAACACAAGTGGCTGCACAGGCACCCTCAGCCAGCAGTGAACACCCAGACCGTGCTTGGCCAGGAATTCTGCTTTGCCAAAGACTTACAGAACACTACAGTACTTTTCTCCTTTGAGTTCCTGCACTCACCACGGATTTAGAAATGGTGAAATACCACAGAGGTGCGTCTATCTAACAGTAAGTACTTACAGGGAATCCACACCAAACAACCAGGGCTTTGCACCTGCACAGTACTTAAAAATAGCTTCTGCCTGGCCCCACAGACATGATCAGACAATCGATGTGACTAAAAAATTATGTTATTGGGCCCATTCATGAGGTGACCCAGCTTGTAGGCGTGCGAGAGGGGTGAAGGACAGCAACACTGTCACTGGGTTATTAAACAAGTCGAAGTGGACTATCAGCGACGTTGGTTAGAGACTTGGAAGGACTTAATGGGAAAGGAAGTACACCACCTTGGCACCTGCTGTTCTGCTGCTATTTATGAGTTTCAAGGCCAATCTGGATGGGGCTTGGAGCACCCTGGTCAGGTGGAAGGTGTCCCTGCCCATAGTAGAGGGTTGGAATGAGATGGCCCCTTCCCACCCAAACCATTCTTTGATCCTGTGATTCAAATATTCTGAGTCACTTCTCTCCCAACATAACCATCTTGGAGAAAAGGAGGTGCCAAGGCCTATGTGTTAAACCAGAGAGTGTTTCCCAAAACTGGCAGCCTGCTCCAATACCTGCTGCCCCCACTGTCTTCCCTGGGACCCAGGGGAGATCTGTGAGGGTGCACCCATGGGATCAGACCATCTCGGGAAGGCACGACCTGCTTTGGCTCCCACTTTCCTGCAGCCAGGATGCCAGAGGGAGCATCTCCTGCTAGCGACATGGCCAGCAGCTCCCTCCCCACGCTGCAGATGGGAGCATTGAGCGTTCACTTCCACCTAAACAAAGCCAACCCTCCTTGCACTGGGATTTCCCCCTCCCCCCCCACTTCTGACATTCCCCAGTGCAGTGCAAAAGGTGCAGTGGTTTCTGCTTTTTGAGTCGCAAGGTAATGACCCCCACGTAACACCTGCAGTTCCCCTATACACAGATGAACTGATCTCATACCAGTAGGCCCCAGCAAGCACACGGTACTGCATCCACGTTGGGAGTGAGGCACCTGCCAGGCCTCTAGAGATTAATCGTGGTACATGGGACTATGCCTGGCAGCCCAAAAGGATGGACAGGAATAATCAAACATTGAAAAAGCTGAAGCAGCAAGTGATGAGAAGGGCTCTCAAGTCTTTGTCAAGGTATCACACAGCCATGGCAGGACTATTTCTGGAGTCAACTGGTGCTAACTGAAAGATGTGTCCATGAAGGAAGAGAGTGCTGGAATTCCTGCAGCTGCTTTTCAGGCTATAACCACCGTATATGGGAAAACCATATTTATTAAGATTGTGCATCTGGCAAGAGCCCATAATGGTCATGTCAGTGAATCACTTCAATAATAGTTCCCAAGTTATACACTGCTCATACTGAATCCACTCAGGTCATTCCCTGAGGAGCTCTTCCAGAGAGGCCCATGCGCCTCCCAGGCAGGATGAGGCAGTGGAGGCTCTGCCAGCCTCGGCCCCAGCAGTGGTGGAATGGGCTGTTATATACAGGTCAATGCCAAATGCCGGTTAACGAAAATGAGACTAATCATTCCCCGTCCTGTGTGTTCTCGGGGACTCCTTCTCCAGCCTGCCCTGACACCAATACAGGCGGGCTCAGCATCCTTTGGGCAGTGCCCGCACCTCCCTGCTGTACACACTGCCCTTCCCAGCGCCCAGGCTCCATCACCCCAGCTTCCCTGTGTGCCTCCAGCCGACTCATATCTTAAAGAACAATTAATTTGCCAGAGCAGCCTGAATTCTATTTTCATTGCCTTCCTCCTTCCCTGCAGCTGAGCTGTGACTTATTGACTGTGAAGTAACTGCAGGGTCTTTAAGAGTTCAAGGCGCGGGGTGTTTTTCTGCCTGTTCCTGCCTGGCTGACTCCCTCTGTAATCATCCTCGCCAGCACCATTTCACGGCACAGAGGCATGTGACATCCAACGAAGCTGTGAACCATAATCATGCTGGGGATGATGTTTACATTTGATTTTTCCTCAAGCTGATAAGCTCTCTTCAATTTCCCCTCTCCATCGACTTGGTATGAATTGAACTGCTTATGCCCCACAGGGTGGAATTCTTCTCTTATCTCTAATCTGCTCACTGAAAAAATTGCTTCCAGCAACCCTTCAAAAGTCACTTCAAAGTTATCACTGCTAAGAGGGAAGAGCTGCAATACTGTTCCTGGGCTGTTGCAATCAACGCTCTCCCAGTGCTTTTCAGAGACAGCCACACAGGTGCCACCAGCACACAGCACACCTGCCTGGGGCCGGGATCTTCATTTTGCTCCTTCAGCCTGAGGTACAGCTGAGCAGCAAGGCAGCTGTCCAACAAGAGTGTAAATCCTTGTTAAATCATTTCAGCTCCCTAAAGCATTAGAATTCAACCTTGAAGAACACATTGGAGGCTTCTGCTCCAGCTCTGGACCATAAGTAATTGGCAGACTGCAACCTGTGTAACAGGAGACCTGACCAACGGAAATAAATCCAATGTCAACTTTACTTCCCCATTAGACTGAGAATTCCCACTTTAGAAAGGAGTGGAGGCCAGTTCTGCTGTCCAACAGCTGGACAGTGCCAATTCTTTTGTAGTAACAGCTCTCTCATAACCCAACCATCCTTGGATAAACGGTTTCCAGACCCTGTGTCTCCAGACTGCAGCTGGCTAGAGGAATGGTGATGTGCCATTTGCTTACCCAACCATCCCTGGGATCAGGGCACCCCAGCCTGAACAAGACCAGTGCTCACCTGTCACCCCACAGCACCGTACCTCCCCACACCACCTCTGCTCCTGCCCACAGCTCACCAGAACCCTGGAGCAGCCCCTTACACTCCCTGCAGTCCCTCCTCAGGGCATGAGGGTACAGATTCAGGGAAAATGCACAGCAAACATCTGCACCCATTAGATCTTAAAACTCCCTTTTCAACTAGTTGGTCACAAAACTTTTTAAAACTTTGAAGCCAAGGTCTCAGGAAGGGACGAATTGGGCCTGTGTGTTCAGGAATGAACAGCCCTGCTGCTGGCAATAAGTGAGGTTTTCTCCCTTTAAAGCATGAGATTTCCAAAAGTTCCCTTCAGAACACTCTGTACTTTAAGTCAACCTACTGCCAAGGTCTCACCGACTTCCAGCCCTTCTCCATCCAGTTTTACTCCTGTACCAGACTAACTGGTAATTTTTCTGTAATTACTGAGGGCTTGGGGAGGGTCTGTGCTGGCCTGACCCACGGTCTGGATTAACCCTGCCATGTTGTTCAGGCAGAGCACAGCACCCAGATGCCTCCTCTCCAGCCAGGAGCTGGGCAGCAGGTTTCAGCTACGCCGGTGATCCTTCATCAACAGCACATGCACAGCAGCGAGCACAAGGGGAACAGCACAAAGCACCCATGTAGGTGGGTCATGGGCACTTCAACACCTCCACACAGCAGCAAAGGCATACGGGGCGTTACGGGGATTTGTCACCCAGTTCAGACCACGGAGCACAGTGACAACCCCAGACCCGCAGCACAGCCCACCCTGTGCAGGTGCAGCTGTGCCCTCCCACAGCCCACCAAAGGCCACCTCCATCCCCCAGGGTTTGCTCTTCTCCAGCAAAAACTCATTTGCTGTTGTGCACGTTGTCCCCAGCCCCCCGGGAGCTCCAGCTGCAAGTGCGGCTGAGGCCAAGTGACACAATTTGGACGCTACCCAAGTGAGGAGTAAGCAACTTGACTTGAGAAATCAAAGCATCGGTGAGATTACTGGCTCCGTTTCATCTTTTTTACTATCAGCGTAAGGTAAGACAGCCTACAGGTTCATAAATTCAGATTTACTTGCTCACGGAAGAAGAAAAATACATGCTCCCTGCTTAAACCCCTCCTGAGCAACAGTCTCCATAGACACTTTGCCTAGCCCTGAGCAACAACCTTCTACCCTCCCCAAAACCCAGAAAGATGACTGAGAAATCAGAAGGACAAACGGTATTTTAATTGTTCATTGGTGTCCCTGCCCAGGGCAGAAGGGTGGAACAAGATGGGCTTTAAGGTCCCTTCCAGCCCAAACTGTTCTGTGACTCTGATCAGCAAGAGGTTCTCTCTCACTCCCTCAGCATCACCAGCCAGCCCTCCCCGTGCCGGGAGAACACTCCCAAAAAGGGGTCCAGGGGTGTGTGGGAGCACGGCAAACAGCCTTGGGAAGGCAGGCTGCAGGCTGCCAGCCCCTGCATTTCCTTGCAGCACTGAGGAACTGCAGCAGGACGGCTGGGGACAGCTTCCCTCAGCCTAAACCTCGGCACCTTACCCAAAGTTACACACTACACCCACAGCCCCGGCGCGGCAGATGACATCTGCGAAACGAGCACGGCTTCCACTGTAATTAGCTGGTTCTCAGAAGATCTAATGATGCTCATTTAAAGGCCTGACGACACGGAGATCGCTGTCATCACATAGCCAAACCCTCTGAGCACCCCGGACTCCGGCAGGTGCCCGGAGCTCCGCGTCGGGCCCGTGGAGAAACGTGTCAGCCCGGCAGCAGCGGGGCTGAACATCACGAGCACGGCTCAACATCACGAGCACGGCTCAGCCAGCAATCCTGAGGCTGTTAATGAACTAGAAATAATTAGGCAGCAGCGGAGGCGGGGGCAGGTCTACAAGCACAGCCCCATGGATCCATTCTGCCACTAAGAAACCCCAAACCTGCCAATGCCGCTGCCGGGCTCGGGCTCGCTCTGGGCCCTGACAAATGGGCCCCCTCCGGCGGGAGGGACCCCGGCCGGCGGCAAAGCCCCCGCCCCCGCTGCCAGGGTCTGCCCGGCTCTCCGACCAACCCCTCCACCCCGACCCTGTGATCTTCGGGGAGCGACCCCCGAGAGCGGACGAGGCAGGACGGCCCCGCCACGGCCCTCCAGGCCCACCCGGGGCCGGGAGCAGGCCCACCCGGGGCCGGGAGCAGTCCCGGAGGCGGGCGGCCTGTGTCCCGCAGGGTGGTCCGGGGGTCGCCGCTGCCCCTCGCAGCTCCGAGGCTCTCGAGGGCAGAGAAGGGGGAGCCCCATCCCGGTGTCCCGGGAGTCCCGGGCCGGGGGCGGAACCATCCCGGGGCCGGGGGAGACGGGGGGAAGGGAAGCAGCAGTTGGACGGGACCACGCGGTGTCTGGGGGGGCGCACTCCGGGGAGGGGGGGGGGCTGGAGCGAACCACTCCGAGCGCCCCGCGGGGGGGCCCGGCCGGGGGTACGGCTGGGCTGAACCCCGGCGGGCCCGCGGGGC
>VWZW01007316.1:381873-400021 GCA_013397115.1 Edolisoma coerulescens | reverse complement strand
CCCGGGTCAGCCCCGGGGCGCGGGTCAGCCCGGGCCGGCCCTGCCGGTTCTCCGGGCCCCGGGGCCACGCGTGTCCCGGACGGGGAGCCCCGGCTAGGAGGCAGCGCTGGAGCCACCGGCACTAATGAGGCTGCTCGGCGGCGCCGGGCCCCGCCACAGGGGCTCCCGACTGCGGCTGGTCCTGGGGAGCGGCCGGAGCTGCTCCAGGCTCCCCGCGGGGCTCGGCCGGGAGCAGCCGGTGCCGAGGAGCGAGCGGAGGGGCAGGCGGCGGCATGGCCCCGGCTCCGGGGTGGCGGCTGCGGGCCGGGGGCTTCCGCGGGAACTGGTCCCCCCACGCCGCCTCGGCGCTGGGCTGCGAGCGGTACCGGCCCCGGCGGGAGGCGGAGAGCCGCGGCGTGGACCTGATCGCTGTCACCGCAGGAAAGCGGCCCCGCGGGACGAGGGATGACGGGGGGCTGGTCCCCAGGTGCGGACAGGGGCAAGGGAAGGGGAGGAGAGGGGACAGCAGCCATCACCAGCTTCCCCAGCCATCACAGGGATCCCCAGGCTGGCCCCCATGTCTGTCCCCTCTTGGGGCAACGGGTGACGCTGGGAGGGTTTGGGAGTCTGGGGCGAAGTCCCACCGCTTCCCTGGACAGGGCAGGGATTGGGGGGGAGGAACCCCCTATCTCCAGGCACCGCCACCACCAGCATCCTGTGAGCCCGTCCCGGTGCAGCGCTGGGAGGGCGGTGAGTGTAGGTGGCTGAGCCACCATCGCGGTGGAGGAGACCAGGGACAGCCCTCCGGGAGACCTGCTGTGCCTGGGAAGCTGCCCCGGGACCCCCTTCCTGCTCCTTCCCCGCTGCAGGCAGAGTCTGGGCTACAAAGGGTTACGCAAGGCACCCTGGAGTGACACCACTGCCACCAGCCCGGGAGCTCAGCTCCTTCCTGGTCGGATCCCAGGCTCGGTGAGTGCCTAACTCTGTCTCCCGGGATCTGTCAGCCGTGCTTTCTGACTTTCAGTCGTGCTTCCACCTGGGGAACCGGCCGTGCTTTGTCCCTCCAGTGACCCTCCTGGAGCTCTGCTCCATAGCAGGGAGATACCCCGGAGGAGCACGGCTCCACGCCCCACGGCTGGAGGACGTGCCTCTCTGCTGCTGATTTACACTCGGTCCGGAGCAGCCCTTCCAGAGACCTTTTCCCAGAGCAGGGGGTCGGGATCAGCCCATCGCTCTTTGCGTGGGGTTGGGGTAGAGCAGCCTCCGGAGGGATCCGGGACCTCAGTGCTGCATGGCCAGGACCAGACAAGCGACGAGTGGCGAAGCAGCACTGGCTGAGAGCAGGGACCTCGCTGATCCCAGGAAGGCTTTGAGGTTCTCAGGAGGAGGACCCCTATGAGGGGAGGGGAGGAAACATTATGGGTGGTGGGGTTGGGTGTGTGCACGGCTGGGGTGGACAGTGTGTGTCACTTTCCAATAAATGACCCCCCGACTCCTTGCTGTCCCCATGGCAGGCATTGTTGGTGGCGTCACTCAGGGCCAGGCACAGCCCCGAACTGGGGACCTGGCAGTGGGATGAGCTGCCCCAGCACAGCTCGGCTTTGTTTGGCTTCAAAACCCCTGGGAGGTGCTGCCACGGTACATGTGTGGGGCGGTGTGGGGCTCCCGGTGCTGCCAGTGCCCGGTGCTGGGTGTGTCGGGCTGGGCCATGGTCAGCTCTGCCCAGATACTGCCTCTCCCTGCGGGGCCATTCCAGGTGCGGGCTGGTTTCTGTCGGAAACCGGCTGAGCCGGCTCCTCCTGCTGCCAGCCTCGGCCTTTGGCTGGTGCAGGCCCTACGCCAGGTCTTGGGGGGAGACTGGGGACAGGGACAGGGCTTGGTGGCACGTGGGCACACTGCCTGTGCCGCTGGTGACGTGGGAGCTGCTGCCATCCCCATGCTGCCCCAGCCACTGCCCAGGGAGAGCAACAGGCAGCAGTGGAATGCAAGTTTGTGGCCACTTTGTGGCACCCCGGTGATAGGACAGTAGTGGGACCCAGCTGGGGACAGTGAGAGGCTATGTTGGGTGGCATCAGGGGTGGCTCTGGCACGGCAGATGTCACCACCCTAGGGAGGGGGATGATCTGACTGCTCCAGGTTGGTGTCTCTTGGACCTATAGTTCTCACCATGTCACCTGCGGGTGTCCAGGGAGCACGAACAACACTGGTGACACAGCTGAAACCACCCCAATGCCACACTGGGAGTTCCTGTTTATTATCAGCTTTCCTAATGCCAGTACAGGACAGTGGGTGCTGCCGCACTGGGGTCCTGCCCAGCCCCAGCTACCCCCTGGTCCCATGTCTCCCTGGGTGGCAGGGAGGCACTCGGGCTGGTTTTGGCAGCTGGTGACGCAGAGGGGACTCTGCCCTCCACACCCGTGGCTGCAGCCCGCCCGTCGGGTGAATGATTACCCCAGGGCTCCCCCGGCCCTCGCCGGGGCTGCAGTGAGCTGGGTGTCATTTCAGGGGCTCAGCCAGCTCTCGTTTTGGGGGCTCAGCTGTTGCCTCAGCACCGCTCCAGCCAGGGCTGCCCATGGGATGTCCTTGTGCTAGGGCTGAGCTGCCACGCCTGCCCGGGGCTGGTTGCTCTCTGCCAGATCCCTGATGTAGCATCACCCCTGCGTTGCCTGCAGGGTGTCTCTGAGGCCTCCTGGTCCCGCCAAAGCTGCCCCGGGGTCAATGCCCGAAGGGGTTGTGGAGGTTTTGAGCTCCCTGTGGCACCAATGTGGGGATCCCTGGCTGGGCTTGAGGGTGGCTGAGCTGTGTTGGGGGCTGTTAGGAATGAGCACAGCCCTGGCACAGCCACTCCAGAGCCCTCGGGCACCACGGGCTGGGTGGTGCCGTGGGAACTGGGGGTTTTCAGTCTGGAGAAGAGGATCCTCAGGGAACCTCATTGCTCTCTACAGCTCCTGAAAGGAGATTGTAGTGAGGTGGGAATCAACCTCTTCTGCCAAGTGACAGGACCAGAGGAAATGGCCTCAAGTTGCACCAACGGAGGTTCAGATTAGATACTAGATAATTTTTTTCACTGAAAGAGTGGTCAGGCAATGGAATAAATTGCCCAGGGAGGTGCTGGAGTCACCATCCCTGGAAGCATTCAAGAGGCATCTGGATGTGGCACTTGGGGACATGGTTTAGGGGTGATTGTGGTGGTGTTGGGGTGACAGTTGGATGTGATGATCTTGAAGGCCTCTTCCTGCCTTGATGATTCTGTGAGGCCCTGATCAAAGTGGCCTCTCCCTGTCCCACCCCATGGGAAATGGTGGGAGGCTCTGGTCCTGCTGTCTCCCACCCACATGGGAGCCCATGTCTCTCTGGGTTCATGCTGACATTCCCTCCAAGGAGCCAGGAGCCAGTGGAGATCCCTGGGCCCATCCCAGGAGTTTCAGCCTCAAAGGGACATTACTCTGTCAGTCAGGCTCGTCTGTCCTAGGTGGAAAACATTGGATTTGGGGAAAACCCAGGGAAACCAAATAGTGAAACTGGGGCAGTGGTGCTGCCAAACCAGCTGGCAGAGCTGCTGGAGCCCAGAGTGGGTGGACAGGCACTGAAACACCATCCAAAGCAGTACCCCAAGGTCTGCTGGAGGGGAGTGAGACCACGAGGATGGCATGGACAGTGGGTCCCAGCCATGGAGATGAGTCCTGTCCTTGCCCTGTGTAAAACCTTCCCTTCCATGGATGCATGTCTGAGGGGATGGAGATGGACCCCCAGTGATGCCTTAGGTTTTAACTTTTATATTTTCAAATCCTGCATTGCTTAGTGTGTAACTCTGAAGTTTCTTGTAGCCTGCGAGCTACTGTTCTCTTATGCGAGTTAGACAAAACAGAGCCTCTCTAGGTTTGCTCTCCAAGGACACCCAGATTGTCCTAGGCCCAAGAGGTGTAAACCAGGGCCTCTAGAGAGGTGGAGAAGTTGAAGAAATTACATCATTAGCTAAAGTTTTAATTGGCGAATTTATGCTGATATGCAAATGGACCAAACCTATAAAAGTGTGAAGAACTCGTGACTCGTCGTCCACCTTGGGGTGCTTTTTGGATGTGGCCTTTGGCTCCCCAGGGTGTACCTTTGAAGGCCTTTCAAATAAATACCTACCTTTATTCCCTTATTCCTGTCAGTCTCTGTTTCTAGGTAGCCACTCAAGGCATCACCAGGGGGGTGATTTCATGGTGCACAGAGGCAGCTCTGGGTTCGGAGCCACGCAGGGTTAGCTGGGGTGTGGTTAGCTGCCAGTCCCGGTGTCCTGGCACCATGGGGCTCTGTCCCCTGCAGCCTCACAGTCCCTCACGGCTCAGCTTTGCTGCTGCTCTTTGTTGCAGCCTGATGTTGGATTGAGGAAGGGGCCAGCGGCTGCAAAGAGGAGCCGGAGCCAGTCGGAGCCCCCCGGCCGTCCGGCTGCCACCGCTAGTCTCCCCAGCTTGTGCTGGTGGGTGCCCACCATGGAGGAGATGGTGATCTGGGAGCAGCACACGGTGACACTGAGCAAGGTGAGTGCGGCCTGGGGTGGCCCTGCTGTGGGAGGGGACAGGATCTGTGGGGTCAACTCTGCCTGACCCCCCTTCTCTGCCCACACCCACTAGGACCCTCACCGGGGCTTTGGCTTTGCTGTCTCTGGAGGCCGTGACCGTCCCAACAGGACAACCGGGGACACAGCGGTGTTTGTGTCAGATGTGGTGTCTGGGGGACCAGCGATGGGTCAGCTCCAGTGAGTGCATGGGGACGTGGGGCCACAGCGGCTGCTCGCTGCCAGCGAGGGTGGGAAGGGTGGAGAATTGCTCCTGCTGGGACAGGGCCAGCACCACTGTTGCCCTGCCTGGCTGGAATGGGATCTCTTGGGGTACACTCGCTACCCCACCAGCTCCCCGGGCTGGGAGCTGTGCCTGGGGCAGAGTCACAGCTGCATTTTCCCTCCCAGGAGGAAGGATCACATCGTGATGGTGAACGGCCTTTCCATGGAGAATGTCCCATCCTCCTTCGCTATCCAGACACTTAAAACCTGTGGCAAGATCGCCAACATTGTGAGTGTGCTCTGTGGTGGGATGGGGGCTGGTGTCATGCTCACACTGCGCCTGTCCCCATCCCAGCTCCCCTGTCCCACACACACCCAGGGTTTGGGGCTTGAGAATTGCTGCAGGGACATCTCCTGGCAGAGACAGCTGTACCCACCATCCTCTCCTACTCACTTTGCAACTGCAGACGCTGAAAAGACCGAAGAAGGTTCACCTCCCTGTGAGCAAGAGCAGCCCCGGGTCCCCTGCTGTGCCCCGGCACTACGACTCAGACGACGACTACAGGCTGCACCGCTCCCGGGATGACCTGGACCACAGCCAGGGCTACGATGGGGACTCGTCCAGCGAGAGGAGCTCTGGTCACCACCACGATGACCGTCGCCATCACAAGCTGGTGTCACGGAGCCGGAGGCGAAGCCAGGACAGCAACCAGTGGATGCAGAGTGGCTCGGATCCGAGAGGCCACGGCCGACATTGCTCTGCCAGTGCCTTTGGCCAGGACGGGGACACCAACGGGCTGGCCCTGGTGTCGGGCTTCAAGCGGCTGCCACGCCAGGATGTGCCAATGAAGCCCATCACGTCGGTCCTGGTGAAGCAGAAGCAGAGTGAAGGTGAGGCCCTCCTGCTCCTGCTGTCCCTGGGTCTTGTTGCCTGATTTTTGGCCATGCCTTCCCCCAGGGAGGAGATGATGGCTGGGTGAGTGCCAGGGCCTGGCTGCAGCAAGGGGACAGTGCTGGGTGCACTAAACCTCCTGCCCTCAGCTGGGGGGGCTACAGAGCTCAGCTTTGGGGCTTGCCAGTACCCCAAGGGGAGCTGGGGCTTGTGGGGATGGTGCCGAGGGGGGACCTTGAGGAGGTCCTGCATCTGCCTGACTCTGCCACCATCACGGCTCTCTCTGGTGCAGAGTATGGCCTGAAGCTGGGGAGTCAGCTCTTCATCAAGCACATAGTGGAGAGCGGGCTGGCGGCCAAGGGCAGCTCCTTGCAGGAGGGAGACCTCATCCTGAAGGTATGGGGGCCCTGGGGTGCACAGCGCTCACTGGGGGTCTCATCTGCCCCTCTTTGGAGGGCTCATCCCTGGCTAGTGTCACGGCAGGGGCCAGCCATGGCTGTGCTGGAGGCAGTTCTGTCTGGTGCCCACTCTCTGCCCCAGCCCCCTGGCTGTCCCAGGGACCCCGCAGGGGCTCTCAGGGCCCAGCTCCCTGCGTTGCCAGGGCTGGTGGCACGTCCTGCTGGCACAGTGGGGTTGTGTCCACCCCACTGTCCCCACGGTGTGTGGTCCCCTGCTGTGTGTCCGTGTCCCCACCGGATGACAGTCACAGAGGTGTTTGTCAGGTAAAATGATGCTTAAAGTATTTGGGGAGGAGGAAACAGAGGGAGGGAGACCCTTTGTTTGCACACCTGGTCCAGGCAGACCCATGGCTGCTGGGAACTGGTGCCAAGGTGATTCTGGGGCAAACAGAAGAGAGAACATCCCACAATCTGTTGGGAAAAGCTGCTACCACTCAGGGAGTTCCCAGTCCCAGGGTCTGCTTGAGGCCTGACTCCCCGGCACCAGGCCAGGGCATGGAAGGACAGTGCTGGGCTCAGGGCAAAGGAAAACTGAGCTTCAGGTGTCTGAGGGGTCCGTGCAACTCCTGCCTCTGGGCAGGGCCCCAGGCAGGTGGAACAAGCCACACTAATGTTTCCTCTGCACAGAATGAGGTCACACTGGGAGGCAGCCAGGAACAGAGACACAGAATAGGTGAAGCTGCGGGAGCTGGGGCTGGGCTGGAGGGGCTGGGAAGGGACCAGGAAGATGGCAGTCAGAGCATTCCATCCCAGTGGCGCGTTCCTGGGGGTGGCTTTCCCAGGAGCAGGTGCCCTGAGGCCTCCCACTCTGCCCCTCCAGATCAATGGGGTAGCCAGCCAGGACATGTCCTTGGCTGAAACCCAGCAGCTGATCGAGCGGACAGAGGGGATCCTGACCCTGCTCATCCTCCGGGACCACCGGCAGTTCCTGGTCAACATCCCTGACGTCGACAGCCAGAGCGACAGCTCCCGGATGGACGGTGAGGAGACACGACGGCGGGGCCAGGGCCAAAGACAGGGCACAGGGGCTGCATGGTCACTGATGCATCTCCCCTCCTGCTGCTGCAGATATCTCAGACATCGACTCTGAGCTGTCCCATCCGCCATCTCCAGAGGCCTCCCCACGACCTCCAGCTGCTGCCAGGACAAATTCACCACCGTAAGGCCCACACTGTCCCCATGAGCCCCTCTGTCCCCTGACAGATCATGCTGTGTTCTCCACCTGTCTGGGGATGCTGGTTCTCCATTCCTAAGCCAATGTCCCTGGAGGTGGTACTGCCATTCCCAGCTTGCTCTGCTGTCTCCACTGCCCACTTGACACTGCCTGCCTGTGCCCTGCCTAAATCCTGCTCACCCTTGTTCCAGGGAGAGGAGACGATCGAACAGGGAGCCTGTGGCTGAGGTGACTGTAGCTGATGCTCGGGGCCCGGGTGAGTGGATTGGGCACTGAGGGGGCTCCAGGCTCCTGTGCATCTCCACTGCCCAAAGCCCCAGCAGAGCCGTGCCAGGGCTCCCTGAGCCTCAGCACAGCCACTGCTGCTCCTGGACCAACTCTCCTTCCTGCAGACCTTCTGGAAGCCATGGAGGGGGACGGCCACAGCCCCCACAGCAGCCCCACTGCCCCAGCTGCTCACAAGGATGGGTATGTCTGCAAGAGGCAGGGGGGAATGGCTGGGGGACCTGAGGAGCTGCTGTGGCACAGGGTTGGGGTCACAGGGTCAGCGCCTCCCTGTCCTGTCCTCGCATGTCACCACTGGGCTGACTCTACTCCCCCGTGCAGGTACAGCACCAGCTCCAAGGTCGTGCGGTTTGTGAAGGCCAAGAGCGTGGGGCTGCGGCTGACGGGTGGGAACAATGTGGGCATCTTCGTGTCGAGCGTGCAGGAGGGGAGCCTAGCTGACAGCCAGGGCGTCCGGGAAGGTGACCAGATCCTGCAGGTACCTGGGGCTGAAAATGCTCCATGTGCTGCGGCACCTGGACTGGCCCCAGCCCTTTTGGGTCCAGTATCTCCCCAGGGTATCACCTCCAGGGTGATAGGGACCAGTTCCCTCTCCCACTCTGCCCTGGGCACTGCTGTCCCTGGGTCCCCTGCTGGTGCCCATGCCCTCTGTCCTGCTGGCAGGACCATGTCCAAGTGCTTTTCTGTGGCAGGTGAATGACACCAGTTTCCAGAATCTGACCCGTGAGGAGGCTGTGGAATATCTCATGGCCCTGCCCCCGGGAGAGGAGGTCACGCTGTGGACCCAGAGCAAGCAGGACAGTGAGTGGTGACCAGGCTCATCCTGGGCTTGTGCCTCTCCATCCTCTGTCTCTTCTGGGCAAGCATCAGACCTGCTGGGCTTGCCATGGCCCTTCCTGCCCCCGCAGGGTGGTCCTTCTTCCCCCCTCCTCCTCCTCCAGAGAGCTGATGGGAGGGGACCAGACCATCCTGGCCCTGTTTGTGCCTCGGCTTCCTGGAGCGCAGGGGTTTTCTGGCACCATGGCTGAGCCTGGAGAGACCAGTGTGTGCTGGGGAGTCAGACCCTACTGTCCCCAGCATGCCTGTGAATGCCATGGGAGGAAAAGGTGTCCCCAATACCCTCCTTAGCAGCAAGGGCTACTGTGGAGCCTCCCAGCCAGCCCAGTGCCTTCCCAAATCTCTCCAGCATCTTATTCCTCAGCCACCTCTTCCCCTGATGGTCCCTCTTGCCCTGGGCTCCAGTTTACAGGAAGATGGTCTCATCCAACGTGGGTGACTCGTTCTACATCCGGACACACTTCGACTTCGAGAAGGATACGCCATCAGGGCTCAGCTTTGTCCGCGGGGACGTGTTCCACGTGCTGGACACCATGTACCGGGGCCGGCTGGGGAGCTGGCTGGCCGTGCGCATGGGCAGGGACCTGCAGGAGCAGGAAAAGGGCATCATCCCCAACCGGAGCAGGTAGGGACGGAGCCAGGAACAGCCCCTAGACAAGAAGAGCCAGGGAAGGCTCCCAAGAGAGCTGGGGACATGCATGGTGGGTTCAGTGAGAGGCAGGGCAAGGGCTGGTGGGGCAGTGGTGGGAAGCGTGAGCTGGTGAATTCCCTTCTCAGGGTGGTGGGGCAGCTGGTGGTCAAGTTGTCCAAAGTCCCAGAGAGAGAAGTCTACCTGGCTGCGCCACTGAGCAGGGGTGCCAGCTTCTCCTGACCTGCTCCTCAAACCCAGAGGCTGCAGGTCCTGAGCCCTCTCCTCTCCCAGGGCCGAGCAGATCGCCAGCCTGGAGTCAGTGCTGAAAGCCACATCTGGTGCCAACCCCTCCGGGGCAAGGGCTGAGTTTTGGAAGCTGCGGGGCTTGCGGGGAGCCAAGAAGATGCTGCGGAAGAGCCGGGAGGACCTGTCTGCCCTCACAAAGCAGGGGCACTACCCACCATATGAGAGGGTGGTCCTGAAGGAAGGTGGGCACCAGGACAGCCTGACCCACCTTGGGGACATTGGTCCTGGGGCTGCCCTGCTGCGGATGCTGGTGGGCCCCCTCTCCTGGGAGGAGCAGGGCGAGTTGCAGGCCTGTGGGCACCGTGAGGAGCGGGGCTGGGTGCTCGGGTGCTGGGAGCTCTGCCCTTGCCCCCACCCACCCTGAGCACCTCTGTCCTCCCACAGCCAGCTTCAAGCGGCCAGTGGTGATCCTGGGCCCCATCGCAGACATCGCTGTGCAGAAGCTGAGCCGGGAGTTGCCCGAGCTGTTCGAAATTGCCCGTAAGTGCCCCCACACCGGGGAGAAAATGATATCCAGCAGCCAGACCCCATGAGAGTTCTTTACCTTTGGTTCCCTCCCTATGAAACCCCAACAACCTTCCTGGGCTCATTCGCCCTCTCCCCTCCTCTCCCCGAGGGACACAGCCCTGGGGCCGGGCATGGCCATGCCCAGCCTGGGGCTGTCAGAGGTGCAGCCCCTCTCATGCCCCCTCTCTGTGTCCTGCAGCGAGCGTGCCCCGCGATGGGGCGTCGTCCAAGGTCATCAAGCTGGACTCGGTGCGGCAGATCGCAGAAAAGGTGAGACCTTTCCCACGTCCTTGGAGCCAGCTGGGGCCTGTGGAAAGCCCATGGCCCCATCCCTGCTGCCAGCAGGGCTGATGGCTGTGCCCTGCCCCAGAACAAGCACGCCTTGCTGGACATCACACCCTCGGCTGTGGAGCGCCTCAATTACGTGCAGTACTACCCAGTGGTGGTGTTCTGTGAGCCCGAGAGCCGGCAGGGCGTCAAGGCCATGCGGCAGTGGCTGGCGCCCGACTCCAGGAAGAGCTCCCGGCGCCTCTATGCCCAGGCCAACAAGATGAAGAAGTATTGCAGCCACCTCTTCACGGCCACCATCAGCCTCAGTGGCAGCGGCAATGCCTGGTACGAGCAGATCCAGGACATCATAAGGACACAGCAAAGCCAGCCTGTCTGGACAACAGCAGAGCAGGTGCGGGCACGGGCTCTCTGTGGCGAGGCTTGGCCTCCTGGGGCTGCAGCCAGGCAGGTGATGGGGCTGCGCATGGCCCCCCACAGCTGGAGTCCCACGTCTCTGTCATCCCCACCCCCCAGGCTGATGTAGCACCTGAGGACAGTCTGGACCTGCTGAACCCACCGAGCATGGTGGCCTCAGGCTACCTGACGTGTGACAGCCACGCCAACAGCGACTACGACGACACAGACGGGGAGGCGGGCGCCTTCACTGACGGCGAGGCAGAGGATGCCTATGACCAGCCCGGGCTGGCCCGTTCCTCTGAGCCAGCACAGCTGGCCCCGAGCCATGGCCTGGACTCCTCTGAGCCAGCACAGCTGGCCCCGAGCCACGGCCAAAGTGCACAGGTGGGTTCCCCCAGACTGGTACAGGGGCCTGGTGGGGCAGAAGAGGGTGGCACAGTGCCTGGCTCTGGGGTGGAATTCCCATCCTCGTGGCACAGGCAGGGTGTCACCTCTGGCTGCTGCAGGGTCCAGCTGTGTCTGTGCCCGGCTCTGGGTGTCCAGGGGCAAACACCCCAGGCTGGGGCACAGCCCCTGCCCTGCCCCTGACCCCCCCACCTGCTCTTCCCCAGGTGCCCGAACATCCGCGGCAGGGCCGGCGCTATGACAGCATCAGGTACCCTGTGCCCCGGGGTGGGGTGGGGGTGGCAGCCACCCAGCTCTGGGGACGGTCCCGCAAGGGCCCTGTCCCTGTCACACGGAGCCATCACCACCCTTCTGTCCCCCAGGGAATACGAGCACGAGGCGGTGAGGAGGAGGTTCACACGGGCCAGGGATGACTCGGACCAGGATGAAGGCTATGAGTGGGGCCCAGCCACAGATGTGTAGTGGCACTGCTGGCCTGTCCCTCTGGGCCAGCCCTCCCACAGCCCTGCACAACTGGGAGCAGGTGGCAGCTCAGGCAGTGCCCCTGTGGCCAGGCTGGGCTGGGCCCAATCCTGCAATACCCTGCATCACCAAGTGCCTGCACTACCGTGTGCCTCCTTCCCTTTTGGCCACAGCCACTGCTACTGGAATAAAAGGGATGTTTGGATCAGGACAGGCTGTTTCTGGGGGTGCTGGGTGGCAGCATGCAGGGGACACTGTGCAGCAGGGTGGCCTTGCTGGGACCCAGGCACCTCCCTGGCCCGTGGCCCTGCGTACGCTGAGGCACCGCAGGGGGAATTGGGGCCTGGCACTTCTGCAGGCCTGGGATGTGCCCCCCAGAGCTGAGCCTCCTCTGCTGCAGCCCCCCTGCAGCTCCTCAAATGCAGCCTCCCGTATTTCCCAAAATTTTTATTTTTAGAGCAACCAAGCACACAGGCACAGCCAGGTCAGCACTGCTGCGGCCCTGGGGGCCCAGAGAGCTGCTCACAAAAAGGCTCACAGCCCCAGGCTCCCGGGCTGTGGGGCTGGGCAGTGCCATGTTCCCTTCTGCTGCTCCAAGGGCTGTGGCTCTGGGCCGGGCTGTGCGTGCAGAGCGATTCAAGGCAGCACCAGGGAAAAGCTGAGGCAGGTTCCCAGCTTGGTGCAATGGGTCTAACGGAGTTTGTTTGCACCCCAACAGGCCTCTGGCCAAGCCAGGAGAGGAGGTGCCAACAGTGCTTTTGCCCTTAAGGCTGAGTCTGGGTGCTGCTGGGTGTCCCTCAGGGGTGCCAGTGTGCACCCATACATGGGTGTGCAGGGTCAGTGCTGCTCTGGGGCTGTGCTGGGCTGAGCTCTGCAGTCGAGCTGTGCTTCCAGCACCGTCCCCACCTCGGGAAAGGCACCGTTGGTGAGTGTAAAAGTACAAAAAACATCAGTGACTGGATGGGGGGAACTTTCACATAGGGTCCCCTCTCCTCCCACTAGCACAAGGCCAGGGCGAGGGACCCTGTGCAGCAGCAGGACAGGCACTGTGAGGTGGGGATGGGTGATTGGAGGGTGAGAGGTGCCCAAACCGTGGCAACACAGGCCTTGATGCTGCTCAGGCTGGGTATCAGCCCCCAGCCTCCCACTGTGTCCTGAGTAAAACAAAAGAGGTGCAGGCTTAGGCCCTGCTGAGGGCTCTGATGCAGGGCTGGGGCAGAAGGCAGAGCCGGTCCTGCCCCTGCAGCCCCAGGCTCGCTCCTGCCTGCCCCAGGCATGGTGGCTCAGAGGAAGAGGGGCTGCTCCTGCCCTGTCAGCAGACGGTATGTGGAGGCCGGCATGGTCTTGATGTGGACCTAGGCAGAGAGGCACAGGTCAGAGGCCCCAGCCTGGACTGGAGGGTGCTGGTGCACAGCTCTGAGCCCAGCGGCTCTGTGGGGCCCAGCTCACCTCGCTGACTGCCTCGGTGAGGATCTGGATGATCTTCTCGTGGGGCGTGGCCACCACGCTCTGCCCGTTGATCTCGATGATGCGGTGCCCCACGCGGATGCCGCCCCGCTCCGCGATGCCCCCGCGCATCAGGCTGCAGATCTGGGAGCGGGGAGTGCTGTGAGAGCAGGGCTGTACCCACAGCCCAGCCCTGCCTCACCACTGCTCCCAACCCTCCCAGCCCTGCAGGCTCTGGGCTGGAGCTCTGGACTGGGGTGCACACCTCCTCCAGCCCCCGGGCGCGCAGTGAGGGCAGGGATGTTCCTGTGCACTGCTGCCACCAGAGCCATGTGCTGAGCTGGGGCAAGGGCAGCCCCCAGGATTTTGTCCCCCGGCTGACGAGGCTGTGGCTGCCCCACTCGCTGACCCCTCCTGCTCCCCTCGGGCCTGGGCTGCAGAGACTGAGCTTCTCCCTGGGGCATCAGGAGAGACCCACATCTCCAGTCCTAGGGGGAGCACCAGTCAGTGTGCGAGGTGGCTGTGCCACCCACCCACCCAGCTCCCACTGAGCCCAGGAATCTCTGCCTTCCCAACACAGCCACGGGAGAGCCCAGGGCAGGGAGTGGCTGGGGCACTGGGGACAGCAACAACTGTCACTGGGGTCATGCCCAGAAAGCCAGGAAGAAGCCACCACCCCAAAAGCAAACAGCTGCAGAGCACCAGGGAGAGGGATACAACCACTGGTGCTGCAGACAGGCTGTGAGGAGCCTTTTGCTGTGCACAGCAGAGCCCTGGGACCCCTTGGCCCATGCAGGCACGTGGAGTGTGGGGGCTGGGGGCTGCTCCCTGGACACAGCCAGCTCTGCCTGTCCCTCAGGTAGACCCTGGCCCAGCTCCCATCCCACGGGCACTCACCACACCGTTCTCAACACAGAAGCCCAGCTGGTACTTGGAGTCGGGGCGTCGGATGACAGCTGTGGTGACAGGGGGACAGTGCACAATGTTCAGTGTCACCTCGGTCTGGTGCTTCAGCTCCTGGAAGGTGGGATGGGGCTTGGTCAGACTTTGGAGAGCTATTCAGACTGGCTGAGGGGTGATGCAGCCACGTTGCTCATGTGAGGGCTGAGGATTAGCAACCTGTTTTCAATGGGGAAACTGAGGCACACAAAGGGATACTGCAAATACAAATCCAGGGACAAGAACTTAGAAACCCAGCCCAAAACATCCCTGCCCTCGAGGCTATGCTGTCCTTGCTTTCAGCTCCTTCCCATCCTACCGAGAGGTAGATGATGCAACAGGTTCCCTTCGGGACAGGTGCCTGCCTCCTCCTCCACCCTCCTCCTCAGGCAGGGCCACAGCAAGTACAGTCCCCAGCTTTGTCCCTGCTTTCCTCCCAAGCACTCTGAGCAGGAACTGTCACAGCCTGCAGGACAGGAATGACCTCTGCACACCTGCCTCCACACCTGGGGGCCCTGGGGGAATCCTGGCGTCACAGACACTCCCAGATCATTCAGGCCAGTCCCCATCTCCCTCCTGGGGTGAGGCAGGAGGTCACCCTGCCCCGGCTCACCCGGATGATGCTCTGGCAGGTGCCCAGGGGCAGCCCCACCAGGCTGGTCCCATTGACCGACATGAGGCGGTCCCCAATGCTCAGCTCGCCTGACCGCTCCGCGGGGCCCCCGTGCATCAGGTTGGCGATGACCACGGTGGGCAGGATGGAGCCCCAGCCCGACTCCACAATGGCGATGCCCAAGATCTCCCCCTTCTGCTTCCGGATGCAGACCTGGGGGAAGGACAGGTGGGTTATGGTTGTAACCTCCACCAGAGTCGTGGAGCGCATGTCCCAGCCCACGCTGCGCTCACAGCTGGCTGGGATGGGATCCGGCTTTGTAGGGAGCACCTCGGCTGCTCAGGGAGCCACAGAGTGGATGACACAGAGGTGCCAGTGGGTTCCCCACATTGTACCCACCCCCTGGAGCAGCTCTTACGTCCTTGCAGTTCTCCTGCCGGGAGAAGTGGGTCAGCTCTGCGTTGTACTGCTCCTGGTCCTCGAGGGCACGGCTGTACTGGCGTGGGCTCAGCTCACTCGGGTCGATGCTGTTGGCCTCCAGGAAGCGCTGGTAGGCCACGCCGAATGCCTGCCCGATGGCCTGGGCGATGACCTGCGCCTGGGGAACAAAAGGGCTGTTCCTGCCCACGGCTCAGGGCTGCAGCCAACAGCTCCCAGTGCCCTGCAGTGCCCAGCACAGCAACCGTCCCTGGGAGCTCCAGGGCGTGCTGGCTCCTTCCCTGCCTGAACGGGCCCCTGTAGGGAGCCAACCCTCCCCTCCCCTTTGCTCGCTGGGCCTCTGCGTGTCACAGAGATGCTCAGGCTGGGCTCCTGCCCTCTCCCTTGTGGGGAGGGAGGGGTCTCTGCTGCAGCCCCAGCCTGGAACACCCAGTTATTACAGTGGGATGGGGCTCAGGTCCCCAAGGCCACCCGCCCACCCCAGGGACCCGCGTGTCGCCTCACATCAGCCGAGTGGAAGACGTGGCAGATCATCTTGTAGAGCCGCTTCTCCTCCGCCACCTCCGAGCGCCGCGGCAGCTTCCGGCGCGCCATGAGCACCACGAGGGAGCCGATGTCGGCAATGTAGGAGATGGTCTGGAGGGAGTGGTCCATCATGGCCTCCTGGCAAGGGGGACACAGGCCGAGAGCTCAGCCCCCTCTGAGCTGTCAGACCGCGTGGGCAGCCGCGAGCCTGCTGGCACTGCAAGCAGGAAGGGTTTGGCTGCGGTGCTGGGATGTGGCGCAGCTGCCCGGCACATGCTGGGCAGAAACCATGTCTGTGCCAAAAGGTACAAACAGCTCCTTCATCAAGGACTCATTTGTGTTCCTGGGTGCTGCCAGGGGACAGGACAGCTCTTTCCTCTTGCTACAATGCAGAAACTAATCCTGATGCAAAGAGCTCCCCAGATTCCAAGCCTGAGTTCCCCAGAGCTTGGTCTGGGATCCCAGCAGCTCCACAGGGCACAGGTCGCGTGGGAAGCCTTGTGCAGCCACACAGAGAGGCAAGGACACGACGCAGGATGGCTATGGAGTGACACGTCCCCTCCCAGACATGTGTCCTCATCCATAGGCCATCCCTGGGCAAGACCCTGCTGGTGTAGGAGCAAAGCTGAGATCTGAGACCAAACAGGAATGCTGAAGCAGCCACAGGGCCACATGGTTACTGCTGTTCCTGCTCACCTGCGTGTCAGCAGTTAGCACCTTGATCCTCTGTGTGGAGACAAACAGATCCACCTCCGTCATCGGCTGGGACTCCCCCTCGGGTGCCTGTAGAATGATGGAGAGGTCACAGGACCCTGCTGGGACCCAGCCCCACAGGTGCCCCCGGGCAGATCCTGAGCGCTGCCCCCCACCCACAGGGGGCCAGGCTCGGGGCAGCCAGGCCCCCCATCCCTCCTGCACCTTGATCCTGTCCACCGCCTCCTGGGCCTGCGCCATGCGGACGCTGGTCGGGGGGTTCCTCTCCGAGGCCAGCTGCGTGGAGCCCAGGTACTTGGCCCCAAAAATCACACCATCCAGCAGGTCCTCTGGGTCACAAGGGCCTGGAACTGAGGCGTTGGGAGGGATTGAGCAGGGGCTGCTCCCCCACCTCTGAAACAAACTCCTGCTGCCCATTAGCTGCATTCCTACGCATGATGAAGCAGCTCAGTGCTTGGTACATGGGCACCTGGCATCACTGGGGGACCAGGGCCGTTTCCCCCTTCCCTTGGGAACACACGGCATTCCTTTCCCCCAAGTGTCCCCCCTCCCTGATCCCTGACGCACCTCCATTTCCTCAGCAAAGGCTCAAACAAGCCACCCGGTGCACCCACTCCGGATGGGTGCAGACCTGGCTGTTCCCTCCCCAACTGGGACCCCCAACCACCCCCGTTCAGGGTCAGAGCAGGTGGGTCAGGACTCCTGGATGCTCTTGCTGCTCGAGCACAGAAGCAACTCACCCTCTTTGAAGGCTGGGCAGGATGATGGGGATTCCCTGTTCTGCAAAGCAATGAAAGAGCAAGTGAGGCTGTGGCTGGGACCTCAGGGGTTCAGCCTGCCTGGCCCTGGAGCAGTGGGACAGCAAGGGCAGAGCATCCCTGGGAATGAGGGAAATGGCACAGGGTCCCAAGGCTGGACAGGGAGGAGCAGGGTCCTAGGCCTGTGGGGGTGATAGTGCAGGGTCCTGGGGCTGGAGGGGAGGATGGCACAGGATCCCAGGACCAGAGGGGCTGTTCAGACCCACCAGCCTCTGCTCCAGGGCACACATGAATCAGACAGCCAGGCAAGCATGCAGTCAGAGCCAAAGCTGGTACCGAAGGTCTTGTCTGGGCAATCTCACAGTGTGAGGCCCTGTAACACCTGAGGAAAGCCATCCCTGGCTCTCCTTTGCCCTCATCCCAGATCCCAGGAGGGAGCAGAGCCAAGGGGGATGTCCTGGCTCCTGCTGCCCCATCGCAGCCCAAGGCACGGCGCACTCACGGTCACGGCGCCCTGAGGTGGCTGCTCTGTCCCGGGGGCCAGAGCTGAAGGCAGCGCTGCCCACGCCGGCTCCGGGGAACCTTCCCGAGCACCCTCGCAGGCAGAATCGTCCTCGCAAAGCCCCTCGCCGTAACACCAGCTGCCAGAAGGTTCTTCCTCCGAGCTCTCTGGCCTCCCCAGCCCTTCAGGCTTCTTCACAGCTGCTGGTTCCTCCTGAGCCTGCAGCATCTCCAGGTTGGTCCCAGCCAGGACACCGGAGCGTGCCAAGGGGGTCTCGGCACCAGCCTCGGGCAGGCCCCCCTCGTAGCACAGGAGGCTCAGCAAGTCCTCCCGGTCAGCCTCGGCGAAGAGCAGCCCGTGGCAGGGCCGGTCGCAGGGGGAGTGCTGGGGGCAGCAGGGACGCATCGCCAGGCCCCGGCCCGTGGCCACGTGCAGCGGGCACGGCCGGCACCTGCCCGGGCACTGCCCGCGGCCCCGCCGGGCTCCGGCGCCCGAGGGGCATGGCGAGCCCTGCTCTGGGGCGGACGAGCGGTCGCGGAGGTTGGGGTCGAGGGTCTCGAGCTGAGCCAGCAGCCCCTGGATCTCCGAGGGCTCGTCCTCCACATCCTCGGCCCACTCGGCCCTGCCCGGGCGGGCGCGGGGCTCGGGGGTCTCATCCAGCTCCATGCCCGCGGGATCGGCGCTGCTGGGGGTGCGGGGGTGCCCCGTGCCCCGAGGGGCGCTCCCGGCGCTGGGCTCCCAGCGGGCAGAGCCCTGCGGCACCGCGGGCACCGCCTCCGCTTCCACCGCTCTTCCTGAGCCCCGGCACAGCTCGGTCCGTCC